>BSUD01000184.1:181393-266839 GCA_033239045.1 Fagopyrum esculentum
AAAATACTCCTCAAACTTTAATTGATGAAATATCAATAAATTGGATTGTTCATAAATTGATGTTGGAATTTGGATTTTCTACACAACTTGCAAACCGCATTTATATTTTGGGAACTTCATGCATGTACACTCATGTATAATTAGACTCGAATTTTCCATATATAAACTTGACACATGGATAAAAAAATATTTAAAATAAATAAACACTAAAAATAAAACTTTAGAGCACGTGAAAGCTTTTAATGCGTATAATATATATGGATACACCAAATATATGTATAGGTTGATCCGCGAAAAAATACTAACTTAAGCACGTGAAAATTTGTGACTTTATGGGATTGAAACTAAAATATGAAAAAATATTTATTATGATAAGAAATTACTATATTATTAATTAAATTTATAAAAGTTAGTATAATCTACTACATTTATATTTATTTATTTAAAAACTAATTAGTTGATATTGTTATAAAATAATAATATACTGAATTTGTTATAAAGATCTAACTATTTTATTAAATAAGGAAAACTAACATGAAATAATACCGACTATATAATTCAAATCCAAATAATATAATCTTCAAAAAATAATGGGAGTAGTTCAAACTATTAATATATGATTAAAATATTACGATTTATAATTTGTTTTTTTTGTTGATGGACCCCAAATTTTATCCATTGTTCAATTTAAACATTAAAACCTTTTTTTTTTTTTTTGATTTTTAAAAAACTAAACTTCATTCGTCTAAATTATCTTCCTCAATCAAATTACATAACCTTGAAGGTAAAAAAAAATGAGTAATAACTGTAAGGCGCCCTTGAACACACTTTTATTGCTTATCTTCCACAATATTGCCATCCATCGTTTACTATCCCGACGCGAACCCGTCTTAAATACCATAAAGAACCAATGTAGCATCAAGCTCGCCATCTTTCCATAACGCCTCAAGAGATGGAGACCCTTTCACATCTTAGCCACCTATGAGCAATCCCAAAAGGCCAAAAGATTGAAGTTGTGACTCAAAACGTCCACATAAGAGGTACCTAGGCTCAAAGCTCACTTTTTATAAGCATAAATTATCCTTGCATGAGATGACATTCTCGCAAGCTCTCCATGCAAAATTTCCGGACGTTTGGTAACATATCAACCTTACGGAACTGTTGTCGAATCAGGTTGCAATTTCCATCCGACGTGGAACTCGAGTGTATGATCCCCTCCTTGGTGTAACTAAGAGCGAGGTCGTAAGCTGAGCAAACCGAAAAAATCTTAGCATTAGAATAATACTAGTAGATCTCATCTTTAATATCCCAGCTTATCAACGACATTTTCATAATCTCATCTCTATCAATGTCAGCTATATGGTAGCGAATTTCATCTCTATTCCACACTTCCCGATCCCAGTTGATCAAACCAAGGACGCTCAAATCCAAAACGCTTTAGAAAGGCGCATAATCGGCTTGAAGGTGGAAGGCCACGAGATCTAAGGATCGTTCCAAACTAAAATCGAAAAACTATTATGGCCACTTCAACAAATACCTTTTGATGTAGTTACATAGTCAAACACCTAAAATGATGACATGTTATAAATTGAGGGCCCATTTGGTTTACTTCCGAAATCGAAAACGGAATGTAAAACAAATATATTCCATATGTATACCCTTATTCATGAAAGTTTTTGGAATCATTTTTTGTGTTTTGAAGTAATTGAAATTGAATTTGATTACCTCTAAAATACTCTATAAGGAAACAAAATGTGAAGAGACAAGTGCGTTTTGCCTGAAACCACAATGAATGATTCCATAAAATTTCATGAATGAGGATATGTGTGGACTAAATTCGTTTCCATTCCGTTTCCGGAGCTGAAATCAAACGGGCCCTGAGTCTCACATCATTGTCGATATCGATTTTTTTTTACAATCAAATCTAAACTTTGGTTCCTTTAATTTTAAGGTGGAACAATTTGGTTTACTAGTCTTTTTCTAGTTTTGAGTTTAGTAAATGTACCCCTTGAGAGAAGAGTGTGTAGAGTTTGAGAATAAATACAAAAGGTTGGGGTATATTTACTTAATTGAAACATTAAAAAGCCTAGTTACTACTATAATTTTTCAAAAAGGCCTAGTTATCAAAATTGCCCTTTTAAGTTTAAGAATTATAATTGTTTTTTTTAGTAAAATAAGTTCATATTTGGTTACAACTTTGAAAACCGAAATAAAATGAAAATGATTTAGTTTATATATATACAGTTGTTTATGAATTTTTTGTGAGTTAGAGCAAGTATAATATAATTTGATTGATTTTGATACCTATAAAAAAAAAAGAGAAAATAAATACATTTTATATGAAAATAAAAATATTTTATATAAAAAATGAAAAATATGGTATAAATAAAACTTTATAATTAAACAATTACATACAAAATTCATTTTCACTCCATTTTATTTTTCGGAGTGTGAAACCAAACTGAAGTGAGTGTATTTTATGCGGCTGAATTTGGATGGGAATTCGCATCTATACATCTCGAAATAATGTATTCTTTTTGAATAATAATATCATCTCGAAACCTGGAAGCGTTAAAATAAAGGAGGGCGAAAATGTTCGTATCGGACGGCTGAAATTCATCCGTAACATCCAAATGTACAATACTGTGTGGGTCCCAAAATATTAAAGAAATTGGACTGTTTATAGACTCTGCAGTCTACAGTCACAGACTGTATCTTGGACTTTTCCTCAACTTTCTTTCTTTATTGGAAAAATTTACAAATCCACCTCTCTTTTTTTTAATCCTTTTCTTAAAATATCATTTATTTCATTCCTTTAAAATTTCGCACTTTTCTTTCATACTAGACTAGTATAATACCTGCACCTTGTGCGGGTTTTGAAAAAAATGAGAAAAAATATTGTGAAATAGGTTTTTTTTTTTGTGCTTTTGTTTTGTATACTTCTCTAATCTAATCCTGAGTCCACAGCGCGTCACGTCATCAACCCGTGCTCTGTTTTAGTAAGTATAATAGATTTGGTTTCTATAAAATTATTATTTTAATAATAAAAGATTTTATGGTTTAAAAAATAGTGTAAAAAATAAAGATTTATTGGCTTTAATTGTGGGAGCTCAATTTCAAAAATCCTGCGTCCACAGCGCGCCACGTCATCAACCCGTACTCTGTTTTAGTAAGTATAATAGATTTGGTTTCTATAAAATTATTATTTTAATAATAAAAGATTTTATGGTTTAAAAAATAGTGTAAAAAATAAAGATTTATTGGCTTTAATTGTGGAAGCTCAATTTCAAAAATCCTGCGTCCACAGCGCGCCACGTCATCAACCCGTGCTCTGTTTTAGTAAGTATAATAGATTTGGTTTCTATAAAATTATTATTTTAATAATAAAAGATTTTATGGTTTAAAAAATAGTGTAAAAAATAAAGATTTATTGGCTTTAATTGTGGGAGCTCAATTTCAAAAATCCTGCGTCCACAGCGCGCCACGTCATCAACCCGTGCTCTGTTTTAGTAAGTATAATAGATTTGGTTTCTATAAAATTATTATTTTAATAATAAAAGATTTTATGGTTTAAAAAATAGTGTAAAAAATAAAGATTTATTGGCTTTAATTGTGGGAGCTCAATTTCAAAAATCCTGCGTCCACAGCGCGCCACGTCATCAACCCGTACTCTGTTTTAGTAAGTATAATAGATAATAGATTTGGTTTCTATAAAATTATTATTTTAATAATAAAAGATTTTATGGTTTAAAAAATAGTGTAAAAAATAAAGATTTATTGGCTTTAATTGTGGGAGCTCAATTTCAAAAATCCTGCGTCCACAGCGCGCCACGTCATCAACCCGTGCTCTGTTTTAGTAAGTATAATAGATTTGGTTTCTATAAAATTATTATTTTAATAATAAAAGATTTTATGATTTAAAAAATAGTGTAAAAAATAAATAATTAATGGCTTTAATTGTGGGAGCTCAATTTCAAAAATCCTGCGTCCACAGCGCGCCACGTCATCAACCCGTGCTCTGTTTCTGTAATTATAATAGATTTGGTTTCTATAAAATTATTATTTTAATAATAAAAGATTTTATGGTTTAAAAAATAGTGTAAAAAATAAAGATTTATTGGCTTTAATTGTGGGAGCTCAATTTCAAAAATCCTGCGTCCACAGCGCGCCACGTCATCAACTCGTGCTCTGTTTTAGTAAGTATAATAGATTTGGTTTCTATAAAATTATTATTTTAATAATAAAAGATTTTATGGTTTAAAAAATAGTGTAAAAAATAAAGATTTATTGGCTTTAATTGTGGGAGCTCAATTTCAAAAATCCTGTGTCCACAGCGCGCCACGTCATCAACCCGTGCTCTGTTTTAGTAAGTATAATAGATTTGGTTTCTATAAAATTATTATTTTAATAATAAAAGATTTTATGGTTTAAAAAATAGTGTAAAAAATAAAGATTTATTGACTTTAATTGTGGGAGCTCAATTTCAAAAATCCTGCGTCCACAGCGCGCCACGTCATCAACCCGTGCTCTGTTTTAGTAAGTATAATAGATTTGGTTTCTATAAAATTATTATTTTAATAATAAAAGATTTTATGGTTTAAAAAATAGTGTAAAAAATAAAGATTTATTGGCTTTAATTGTGAGAGCTGAATTTCAAAAATCCTGCGTCCACAGCGCGCCACGTCATCAACCCGTGCTCTGTTTTAGTAAGTATAATAGATTTGGTTTCTATAAAACTATTATTTTAATAATAAAAGATTTTATGATTTAAAAAATAGTGTAAAAAATAAATAATTAATGGCTTTAATTGTGGGAGCTCAATTTCAAAAATCCTGCGTCCACAGCGCGCCACGTCATCAACCCGTGCTCTGTTTTAGTAAGTATAATAGATTTGGTTTCTATAAAATTATTATTTTAATAATAAAAGATTTTATGGTTTAAAAAATAGTGTAAAAAATAAAGATTTATTGGCTTTAATTGTGGGAGCTCAATTTCAAAAATCCTGCGTCCACAGCGCGCCACGTCATCAACCCGTGCTCTGTTTTAGTAAGTATAATAGATTTGGTTTCTATAAAATTATTATTTTAATAATAAAAGATTTTATGGTTTAAAAAATAGGGTAAAAAATAAAGATTTATTGGCTTTAATTGTGGGAGCTCAATTTCAAAAATCCTGCGTCCACAGCGCGCCACGTCATCAACCCGCTCTGTTTTAGTAAGTATAATAGATTTGGTTTCTATAAGATTAATATTTTAATAATAAAAGATTTTATGGTTTAAAAAATAGGGTAAAAAATAAAGATTTGTTGGCTTTAATTGTGGGAGCTCAATTTCAAAAATACTGCGTCCACAGCGCGCCACGTCATCAACCCGTGCTCTGTTTTAGTAAGTATAATAGATTTTCTGAAAATTCGCGTCATTCTTTAAGACATCTTTCTCTGAGATACTCTATATAATCTGATTTCTTTACTTATATAAAAACAATTTAATAATTAAGATGTTAGATTTAGGAAGAGAATTAAGGTGAATAGAGAGAAGTTTCTGTATAGAGAAATTAAGAGCATCTTCATTCCACATACTCAAAGTTTATTTCTTACTTATTTTTTAAAAAATAAAAATTAATGTCAGAAAGTGGTGTGGGAATAGAGACAATAAGTGGAGAGAAGGTTCTTCTTCAAGAGATTAAATCTGCCAATTTCCTGCACAAAACACAGAAATCAAAGTATGTTTTTGTTTTGTTTTTAATATTTTTCTTATATTTTAATTGTTAGTATTTTTTGTTATTTTTTTATATTTTAAGTTTTGCTATAAAATAGGGAAGTAGATGAGTTATTTAAAACTTTAATTCAAATATTAGACATAAAGTTTTAAGGTTTAAAATACATAGTAAAAGTAATGAAAATAAAAATAAAAATTTTATTTTTATTTAGAAAATATTTTTATCTATCTATAGACATTAATATTGATTATATTTTAATTATATTTTAATAAATCTTTTTTAAAATATTAATACTTTAAACTTTTTTAATTAAAAACAACATTTATTATATTAATGCTTAAAAGAAATAAAAAAAAAACAAGAACTTGAAATATAAATAAACAACAAAATATAATAATAACTAAAACATGTTAAGTAAGGTCTTCCATTTCTTCAAAATCTATCTTCATTAAGCGTTCGAGATATTTTTCTTCCATACTCGTTCTCGTGGTCTTACTCAAGAGAATTCGGAGTGTTGCGAGACGTTTTTTTTTAGTATTATTGTAAGTTAATTTTCAATAAAACTTGTCTTTTAATCTACATTGTTAATTAAAAATGATAATATATAAATAAACAATAATAATATTAGTTATATCAATTGATGATAATAATAATAATAATAATAATTATAATAGTAATTATTATAATAATTATTATAATAATAATAGTAACAATAATAATAATAATAGTAATAATAATAATAATAATAATAATAATAATAATAATAATAATAATAATACATACATACATACATACATACATACACATAAATAAAAGGATATAGGCTACATAAAGTAAGTAGGGTGTAAGTTAAGAAACTATCATGTAAATATGGAATGGAGAATTGAGTTTCTTTATATGAGGTGGAAGAGAGATAAAATTGTGAAAAATGTATTAAGAAACTCAAAAAAGGTTTATGGGATGAAGATGCTCATCCCAGATATCTTCAAAGGATTTCTTATCTGTTTTTTTTTATCATTTTTTATCCTTAAGATTATTTAAGAAACCTTTATCTTCCATTCCAAAATCTAAAAAAGTTTTTAAAATTTGTTTAAATTACGTAACTCTAATATAAATAAAAAATCCTACTCTCCTACAATTGGGCAAAAACAAAAATAAAAATCCACAATTTCCTTGATTTATGTGAATCATACATGAACTTGTCAAGATTCATTTCTTCCCAAAGAAACTTCTTTTCACTCATAACATAGATTCTTTAACCCATTTTTACATTAATCTTTATTTTTATTTTAAGAAATAACTAAAGAAACTCTCGGTATATGGGTTGAAGATGCTCTAAGGGGTTGTATTCAATTAAGAGTTTACAGAATTTTTTTGAAGTTAAAAGTTTATGGGTATTGAATATAGATTTTTAAAAGCCCATATAAATCTTTAGGTATTCAATTAGGATTTAAAATTTTCCATAAAATTCCTATGATATTTATAAGTGTGTGGATTTTAAAAGAATCTATTATTTCATTGCTTTTGTAGGATTCTTCATTACTTTTATACACACTTAAACCCCATAGAAATATTCCCCCAACACATAAGATTTTCACATATTCTGTATTGACTCTATATAGAATTAAAATATTCCACAAAATTTGCAAATTCTATAATTATTAAGAATCCATCAAAATCTTTAAAAGTCTGAATTAAATACACCTCCTAAATCTGACACATATTTTGGATTATAACATTAGAGAAAAAAAAAATGAAAGTCAAAATTGGATTTTTGGGCTTAAGATGCCCTTAAAACTTAAAAAAGTGGATGCAAGGCGAGGAAATGTGATATTTTGTATTTTTTTCACTTATTTTCATCTATTTTCTATATTACCACTTATTTTTCATTTCTTTTGACAATATTTTCCATTTTCTTCAAGGCATCACAAAGAAGCAAAATATTTGTGATTAGTTTTAGTATGGTTTGGTAGAATTTGTTGAGATGTTGGTGTTAGAGCTGGTTAAAACTGGTTTGACTTGGATAAACCCATCCAAACATGACCCAAGATTGATAATGTAACATATTGTATCTGATAGTCTTATAAAAAATAATTTAATATGAATAAACTAAAACCACTCAAAATCCACTACTACTGAATATACCACATTGAGAATGGTAATGAAACATATTGTATTTGATAGTCTTACACAGTGGGTGCAATGCTGAATATGTTTTTGACACATTTTTTTAGTTCAAAATATGTATACCATACGATCAATTATACTAATAATTATACATTTTATAATTTATTATATTAATATATAATATAAAATATTTAAACTAAAATAACACTCCGTAAGAGAGATAATGATGCAAAAACTTTGAATAGCATATACTATTATAAAAGTGTGCTTAATAAAGTTTTCGTTTAAAAAGTATGCAAATAAAATTGTAAAAACTTAAACCTAAACTGTAAAATTTATGATTTATTTTAGAAATTACCATGGATTTTGGACAATGCCGACAAAACCCATTGTCTCATTGTTGGTAGATAGATTTGACAAATGACAATAACAAAGAGTGATAGGAATTTAACTTAATCTTTGCAATAGAGAAACATTCTCAATAATATAATTAGGTTGTCCGTAATTTAGACAAACGTTGATAGGGGACTGGAAAATCGGACCGGACCAGAAAATCTGGACTGGACCGGAATTTACGGTACATGTTTTTTGAAAATCCGGGTTACGGTCCGGTCTGGTTTTTGGACGTATAAAACCGTAACCCGGGTTGGACCGTAAACTATGAATTCCCGGTCCAATCTGGTCAAGTTCGGTCCGATCCGGTCCATTCCGGTTTTGGACCGGAAAACCTCACCAAAATTGCACAATTAAGGTATAAATCGGTCCGGTCCAGTCCGCAATATTTAAAATTGCACAATATATATACAAACCGATTCAACCCGAAACCGGACCGATCCGGTCTACGGTCCAAGATTTTCTTAATTTACGGTCTACGGGTCCGGAGAGTATACACGGCACTAAACGTTGATGTGTTTTCCCCTCACAAATTCACGCTTCTGTACTTAACCGAAAGCTGTGAGTTATTGAATTCTTCATGATCGTGTCTCCTCCCTACCCCCTAATATTCCTTCTTACCCTGCGGATTACTTACTCTAATAAACAAACCTAAAGGATATTTTTATTAAAATAATAATAAATATAAAACAGACTGGCAGAGAGAGAAATCAAGAAATGCATGATAAAAGCCACTGCTCCAACCATACTCGAGGATAAAACCCATTGAAAAGAATAAGAAGAATGGGAACGACGTCGTTTACTTCAATGGGTTTAGTCACGGCGGTAGTTCTGCTGCTGGGATTGCTCCACGTGTCCTTCTCGTTACCGGAGGAGTCTACTTACATTGTTCATGTAGCCAAATCTCAGATGCCGGTGACGTTCGACCACCATCTTCAGTGGTACCAGTCATCTCTCCGATCTGTCTCTGATTCGGCTGAGTTCATCTACACTTACGAAAACTCTGCCCATGGCTACGCTACTCGGCTCACTCCGAGTCAAGCCGAGTCGCTCGCCAGCCAACCTGGAATCGTCTCTGTGTTACCCGAGGCGATTTACCAGCTCCACACAACTCGCTCTCCTGAATTTTTAGGACTTGATAAAAACCCTGAAGCTTTCCCGGAATCTAAAACCGCCGGCGATGTGGTCATCGGCGTTTTGGATACTGGAGTTTGGCCGGAGAGCAAGTCATTTGACGACATCAACATGGGTCCTATACCTGGCACTTGGAAGGGTACGTGTGAGGCTGGAACGAACTTCACTGCCAGTCACTGTAACCGGAAGCTTATCGGAGCTCGATTCTTTTCCCGTGGGTACGAATCGGCGCTGGGACCTATTGACGAGACGTCGGAGTCAAGGTCGCCAAGAGATGACGATGGGCACGGAACTCATACATCCAGCACCGCCGCTGGATCTGTAGTGGAGGGGGCGAGTTTGTTTGGTTACGCAGCGGGAACGGCGCGTGGGATGGCAGCGCATGCGCGAGTAGCTGCGTATAAGGTGTGTTGGCGAGGCGGTTGTTTCACCTCTGATATTCTCGCCGCCATTGATAAAGCGATCGAGGATGGAGTTAACGTGCTGTCGCTTTCCCTTGGCGGTGGGTCATCGGATTATTATAGGGATAGTGTCGCCGTCGGTGCTTTCGCGGCAATGGAGAAGGGGATCTTGGTGTCTTGCTCGGCTGGGAATGCAGGCCCCAGTGCGTATAGTTTATCGAATCAGGCGCCTTGGATTACGACGGTTGGTGCCGGAACATTGGATCGAGATTTTCCGGCGTTTGTAAGCCTTGGAAACGGCAAGAATTACTCCGGCGTTTCGCTTTTCAAGGGAAATCCTCTGCCTCCCACTCTAATCCCCGTCGTATATGCAGGTAATTCTCAAATTCAATCGAAAAGTTCTATAATTGTGCTATTAATGACTGTAAATTTGATGAAAATTCTGAATATTGCACAGTTCTACAGATTGATTATAGCAACTATTGTGGGAAATTTGTTCGATTTAAAATTGAAATTCCGATTTTGCAAATTCAGTGCTTTGTAGTCTGCTGCTCAATAGGGTTCAGATTAACCCAAATCGATTTTGGGTTTGGTAGGCTTCTTCTAGTGTCGTTTGGGTTACTCTGAAATCACCATAGCTGGTGATATGTGATTAGGAATAATTACACTTAATGGCGATTTGAGTTAAAATATTAAGTAACAACAGGGATCCCGTGACCCTTCCATCAATAGTACGAAAATATAATCAATGATTAATTGTGTCTGTGGTTTAAAAGAAGTTAATGATTAATTTAATGGGGACAGATTAGTTTAACCAGATCTAATAATGATTTCCTTCCTGGGCAGGTAATGCAAGTAACATGACAAACGGGAATCTGTGTATGACCGGAACATTGATACCGGAAAAAGTAGCCGGAAAGCTGGTCATGTGCGACCGTGGAGTGTCTCCGAGGGTCCAGAAGGGCTCTGTCGTGAAAGCTGCCGGAGGCGCTGGGATGATCTTAGCCAACACCGCCGAGAATGGAGACGAGCTGGTGGCCGATGCCCATCTTCTCCCAGCGACCGCAGTGGGCCAGAAGACGGGAGACGAGATCAAATCATACCTCTTCTCGGATAAACACCCTTCGGCCACCATCCTCTTTGAAGGAACGAAACTCGGGATCCAGCCCTCGCCCGTTGTTGCGGCATTCAGCTCCCGTGGGCCCAATGGACTTACACCTGAAGTACTCAAGCCTGATATGATCGCCCCTGGAGTCAATATCCTGGCTGGATGGTCCGGGGCAGTCGGGCCGACGGGACTATCGACAGACGATAGACGGGTCGGGTTCAATATCATCTCAGGAACATCCATGTCTTGCCCTCATGTCAGCGGCCTAGCAGGGCTTCTTAAAGGGGCTCACCCGGATTGGAGCCCGGCTGCAATCAAATCCGCTCTCATGACAACTGCCTACATTGTCTACAAAAATGGCAGGATGTTACAAGACATCTCCACCGGAAAGCCATCAAATGCATTCGATCACGGGGCTGGTCACGTGGATCCAGTTTCCGCCTTAGATCCAGGGCTCGTTTATGATCTAACGGCTGATGACTACCTCGGTTTTCTCTGCGCATTAGGTTACACACCGACGCAGCTTCACACTGTGGCTAGGAGGAACGTTTCGTGTGACAGCGGCAAGAAGTCTCACTTGGGAGACTTCAACTATCCATCATTTGCTGTCCCGTTTCAAACCGAGCAAGTAACGAAAACCGGGTCAACTAGCGTGATCAAGTACACAAGAACCCTAACGAATGTCGGATCCCCTGGAACATATAAAGTAAAGGTCGATAGCTCTGAAGCACCAGGAGTAACAATATCAGTCAAACCGGATACATTGGCATTCACACAAGCGAACGAGAAGTTGTCGTACACAGTGACATTCACTGCCGGGTCCAAGCCTTCGAGTACGAAAGAGTTTGGAAGGATCGAGTGGTCGGATGGGAAGCACATTGTAGGGAGTCCAGTTGCTTTCAGCTGGACGTAAGTTAGCCTGCAGGATTAAGATGGCTGTTAGTTTGATTTGAAATCTGAGTATGTTAATTAATATGTTTTAGTTTGTTCAAGTTGTTGAGTTCTCAGCTGAAGAAAAATGCGCAAGCTGTGTTGTATTATGAGTCAATGTAGGGAGAATCTGTCGATAATACATGCACAATGAATGTGTTGGATGCTGAAAACTACATGGCAACAGATTATTTATCATTTGTTAAGAAACTTAAGATATTAAAATTTACCGACTTTACGTACTAGGTGTGAACCGTGTGATAGGGATGTTTGCACGGTCTTGATCCCGTTTTAATGGGTTTATTTTTGAGACAGGGATATTTGCACGGTCTTGATCCCGTTTTAATGGGTTTATTTTTGAGACGCAGGAAAAATCTCAATTCTCGACAATACGATAGTGTATAAACCTACCATATAAGTAGTATGGAACCCCAAAAGTCAATTATGTGGTTCATTGGACTTGTGCCCTCCATGTCATTTGATCTCGGAACTCGGAACGTATATAAGAAAAGTTAACAATTTTGATGGACCAAGTATGAAGACCAGGACAAACTCAGACTCGTTTTCAAGAACAAAAATTGTCGGTTGTCTTGCCCATACCCGCTCGAGTCCAGGCCAGACAGACCTGAACCCTTACCCGCCCGCTTGTCTAGGCCGCCGGACTTTGCCTCGGTTAATCCTATATATAATTGGTATGGAATAAGCTATCATCTCAACACGCTAGCGGTAACCAATGTATAAAAGGTACAACCTTTGAAGAAAAAGACGGGCGGAACGATTTCATCAAGAAGCAAACATTCAAGTTCACAAAGACATACAGTGATCTTTCATGCACAGAAGAGCTCAAGAAAACTGCAATTTTATGTTCTTATGGTATAAATCAGAACTTTTGATGATAATAAAATTATACAGGTGATTCAATACAGGAAAATTAGGTTGAGTAGAAAGATAGGATACCGGTTAAAAGGTAGATGTCATAAAACAGCTTGCAGTGTGCTCAAGAGCACCATTCTCTTGCATTCTGAAACATCCTTAACCACGGACTAGGACCCTTCTTGTCGACATTCCAATGTTTCGGATACCATGGGAACTGCCACATTAGGAAGCAACGGTCCGGATGAGGCATCAATGCCAGATGCCTACCGTCAGGTGAACAAAGTGCAGCTATTCCTAAAGGTGACCCGTTTTGATTAAACGGGTAAACCTCCGTGGGCAATCCATCATCATCACAGTACCTAATAGGGGCGAGATCTGTATTCAGAACATGATCCAAGACACCCATGTCCGGAAAATATGCTCTTCCCTCTCCATGAGCAGCCCATACACCTAAGGTACTACCTTCCATTCCTTTAAGCATTATGGAAGGGGAATCCTTTATTGTCACACTTGTGAACCGGCATTCAAACCGGCCTGATTTATTGTGAATAAACCTTGGCTGTGATGGATCACCGCCTAGGCCGTTAACACCACCGACTGTTGGGCCTGGGATCCAGCCTAGTAACGCCATGAGTTGGCATCCGTTACAAACGCCAAGACTGAAAGTGTCTGGCCTGGCATAGAATTCTTGAAATTGTTCAAGAAGTGGTGGATTGAAACGAATGGAAGCTGACCAACCTTTTGCAGAATCAAGAACATCAGCGTAGCTAAAACCTCCAACAAAGACAATTCCGCGGAAATCTTTCAGGGAGATGGACCCGGTAAGAAGATCAGACATTGCAACATCCCATGGCTCAAAACCAGAAGCATAGAATGCTGCAGACATTTCTCTATCTCCGTTACTGCCTTCTTCACGAATCACAGCCACTTTCGGCTTTGATTTTGCTTGCAGGTACTTTTTATCAGTGAATGTTGGTGAAAACGACAATGACCAAGATGGTTCATGCCTCTTTTTAAGTCCTTCTTTCTCGGATTCCACACAAGATGCCAACCTTTGCATTTTCTCCAAATGAAAGCTGGTTTCCTCCCACATGTCCCTCAAATAAGTTGTTTCTTCATTCAAATGACAGACTCCGTCAATCTTCAAATCTATAATCGGTGTGGAAGAGACGTGTCCAATGACATTAGCCGTGATGCCATCATTCTGCAGTTTGGCCAGGACAAGGTCAAGTGACTTGCTATCAATTTCGAGAATCAGACCAAGCTCTTCTGCAAACAATGTATCCAAAACACTGGTTCCATTTGAGGCCAAGGTCAAATGAACTCCACAGTTTCCAGCAAATGCCATCTCAAGGACACTAACAAGCATTCCACCATCACTAATATCATGGCCTGCTGAAATTAGCTCGTCGTCCAGAAGCTTTTGGACTCCATTAAAAACTTGTTTCAAGTAAAGAACGTCATCAACATCAGGGCATTCATTTCCAACTTGGTCAAAAGCCTGATGAAGTGCAAAAAGCATAAGCATAAGATGAAAATCAATATAATTCACATTACAACTATGTAATAATCAATTAGTATGTAATTGATTAGTATTTACTGTTTTTAATTGGAAAGGATATAAGTATTTATGCCTTTTTTGTGATATTAAGTTACTGGCATGTGATCATAAACAGAATGTCTACCTGAGCAAAAGCAGATCCACCAAGTCGACGGTGTCCATTGGCCAAATCAATATGAAGAAGAACACCATCATCTCCGAGCTTCAAATCAGGAGTCACAGTCTTGGTTATATCAGGGCAGGTCACATAGGCACTGATGACCAAATTCCCAGGAGCTTTCACTACCTCATCTCCTGAACGTGCAGCCATCGAAAGACTGTCTTTGCCCCCATCAATAGCAATTCCAAGCTCGATCATAGCATCTGCAAGTGCATTAGCCGCATCATACATTGCAGCTCCTTCACCGTCAAGCTTGGCAGCATACATCCAGTTTCCACTAGCTTTGACATCTGAAAGAGATGTAACTTTTGCCCACACGAGATTTGTCAGCGCTTCACCAACAGCTAGTCTTGCCATAGCCTTAGGATCCAACAGACCCTTTATAGGCTGCTCCCCAATAGAACATGCACCTCCGGTAATGCAGTGGCAGCTGAATCTGATAGTGTTTGATTCAACACATTGGAAATCAATCATGATAAACAGACTGCAATTACAACACAATAGTTATGTAATAGTTCATATTTTACCACAGAACTGCACAACTGTACCAGAGAAACAAATCCGTAATCTTTGATCTATAATGCTTCATATATTTTAGACCAAAGTCATCAATAAAAACTACTCAGGAAATGTACTATAGCATTTCTCAGTCGATACCGAACATATCATCAACGTTTCGAGTTTACATCAAAAGTTCTAACATTTTTAGATGATAAAACTGCAAACATTATCATCAACGATAAGATCAAGAACTAAATGCTGAAATTATTGCATGGGTACAAGATCGGTTCATCACTCGGCCATATTCATCTGAGTATTGACTGAGGCAGACGCGTATAAAGGGTGAACCACATGACCGTCCAAAGGCTCAATATGCACCCATTTCCTTCCACTCAATTTATGAGTTTCAAACTTCACCTTCCCCTCCTTGAGTGCGAATAACGTATGGTCCTTTCCAATTCCAACGTAATCTCCCGGATGAAAACGAGTTCCCCTTTGGCGAACAATGATGTTACCAGGTATAACCCTCTGCACCATTTTACTAGAGACAGTAAGAACAAAAATATCTCTAGAAAGATTTTTTTAAGGTTAGTCAATGTCTTACCTCTCCACCGAATTTCTTAACCCCGAGGTATTTGGGATTTGAATCTCTTCCGTTTTTCGTAGATCCACCAGTTTTCTTGGTAGCCCATCTTCTGAACATCATTCCAAATGCTCCCACAGATGCCTCTGTATTTTGGAATAGCATATGTTACAACTTACAATAAATGACATAACTTTCATCAAACTATAAGTGCAAATCGAGTATACTAAAAAGGCCTACCAGCTGCGCCACTATAAACAGGAACCTCATGTAACACTTTTCTAAGATTCACTCTTTTGGAAAGTGATGCTGCAAAATTCATCATGCTGACTCTGCAACCAAAATAGCAGCATCACCAACATTACACAATCAGCAAGTCTGCATTATCCCTTAGAACAAGTTACGGATACTCTCATCGGGGATGTAATCAGTAGATAGTTTCAAGCACTTGCATGATCCAGAACAACCAATTAACCTTGTGCGAAGAGCCAAGCAACAAACTCAGTAACAGAAAGGCACATGCTTTGTAACGGCTCAAATGGATCTTTTAGTATGATTAAATTGAAGCGACTGTGAAGCTATGAGAAGGAAATTCAAACCCCCTTAAACACTACACCCATCAACAACAACACGAATCAAACAATTTATCTATCAGAATTCATATAGATGGAAAAATTAGCAAAGTGATAATCTGCTACCACATTTGCTTCTGACGACATATATGTCACACATGAAAGTTAGCAGCAGAAACGGGAACAGGAGTACAAGAATTAATCTGCAGCCTGATTTCACATAACGAAGTAAACTGCAACCACATTTACTTCGCCGGCCAAACCTAAGTTCCACGAACACTGGAAATAGATACTAGACAGGAAAGTAAAATCTCAAATTTTCATAAATCCTCTACAAATTCAGGATATGAGAAACAAGAGCAGTGGAGCACATTAGGCAATCAAAATTTCAGATTTGAGAAACTATACAGGAGTAACGACAAAGATGAAAGGACATACAGTTATCACCGGTGAAAAGGACCTGAAGAATCTTGAGAATCTAGAAAAATCGCGGTGGTCGTCAGGTTTCGCTGCGGAGAAGGGGGTCGACGGTCGAGAAAGAGCCAGATTACAGCGAGTCAGAAAAAGGAAAAGCTTTTAGGGTTTTTTTTCTTAATTCTTTAATAAAAAAAATAATAAAGAGAGAAAAATGACAAAAAAGGAAAAGCTTTTAGGGTTTTTTTTCTTAATTCTTTAATAAAAAAAATAATAAAGAGAGAAAAATGACAAAACCAGGACAATTTGTACAAATGTAATCGGGTAAAACCAAATTTGTAAAAAAAACTATAGATTTTCATAAATTGGCGTGCATTTGGATATAGGGTGTTATAAAATGTTAACATCACGAGTTTATCGGTTTGGGCTTGACGATTCGGGATTGACTCCGGGTTTGTGGTTGGTTGGGAGGACGGATAGGCGGATTTATGGGCTGATTGGGAGAGGATTGCTGCTACGTTAATGAATGTGGGATAGTATGGGCGTTGGGCTGAAGGGAAGGATTTTGGGAAGCAGGTAAAGGAGGCTGAGGTGGGCCGGGATCATCAGAAGGAGGGGTCTGAGATGGGCCGGGTTGGTAGATTGGGCCAAGAGAAGCTGGCGGTCTGACACTGGAGGCCTGCGACACGCATGGAAGAGGGACAACAGGATTTGGGCCAAGCGAGTAATAGGCTGTAGGGGTGGGCAAAACCAATCCGATCCGCCGGTCCGGCCCGAAAAATCCGTCGACCCGATCCGGAAAATTCCGATATTTTAGTACCCGTTTTGATCCGGTCCGAATCCGATCCGATCCGGGAGATTTTCCCGGATCATCGGATACGGATCGGAGTTTTAGGCATCCGGATATCCGCGGATACCCGGATAAAAAACGGATATCCGCGAATATCCGGATGATCCCGGATATCGGGATACTCACGGATCACCGGATATCCGCGGGTCACCGGATATCCACGGATCATTTTCTCGGGTCACCGGATTTCTGGATAGTCCCAGATCACTATATATTCTCGGATATCCGGCTATATATTTTTTTTATTATAATTATATATATATTTGTTTTAGGAAGGATAAATCAAGATTGTATATTGCAATTATGTACTAATATTTATGTTTAAAAATATATTAAATGGAAAAATATTTGAGTTAGGTAAAGTAATGAATTAATAATGTGCATACTTTGTTACTTTATATCACTATGTAGTTTTGTATTAATACTTGTATTTGGCATATATTATAATATACATGGTAAACTATGTTAGTTATTCCAAAAGTAATGAATTAATAATATTTTTATATAACTTTACACGTACTCACATAGTCATATTGATCTTATTTAATTTAATTAAACATATATACATCTATAATATATACAACTTTGTACATACTCATATATTCATACCTTTTGGAATAAATACTCATAATATTTTTGTATTATAATTTGATCTCATTGTATGATATATCTTTTTATAAATACGATTATAAGTTGGTCTCAAGATAATATTTAATTAAAAGTTTGTCTTATTTGAATAAAATGTTCATAATAATCTTTTATTATAGGTTGATCTAATTTTAAGATGTTGAGTCTTATAAATATGATTATAAGTTGGTCTTAATAATAATATTTTATTGAATATTGATCTCATTTAAATGAACAAATGTTCATAATGATCTCTAATTATAGGTTAGTCTCATTTTCATATATAGTTTATATAAATATGATTATAAGTTGGTTTTAATAATAATCTATTATTATAAGTTAGTCTCATTTAAATGAACAAATACTCATAATATTTTTTTAATTATAAGTTAATATCATTGTAAGACATAAGTTTTATAAGATGGTCTCAATAATAATCTTTTATTAGAAGTTGATCTCATTATATGAACAAATGTCCATAATAATATTTTATTATAAGTTGATCTCATTGTGAGATATATATTTTTTATAAGTTGCTCTCTATAATAATATTTTACTAGTGTATTACCCGCACCGTGTGCGGGTTGAGTTTTAATAAATACATTAATGCTTAGAAATTCATATGTATACTTTTGTAAGATAAAAATCCGAAGAACGAAATTATAATTGTTAATATTATTTTTAATTCTTTTTTAAGTTTTTTTCTTATAATTAATTATATATTAAATAATATTTAATATAATTAGATCACGACTTTTCTTAAAATTATGATTTATAATATAATTTTTTTTAATGATTATATATTAGTTTTGAATAAAAAATAAATATGTTTAGAATTTGATTAGAAGATTTAGAGGATTTCTAAAAATAGAAGATTTAAAAAATTAATTATAGATTCGGAGATTTTTTTTATCGAAAATAACCAAAATAATAACTTTTTAAAAACATTTTTGGAGCTGCGTGAATTGTGGTGTACACGTGGCAAAGAAGGTCTCTCCTTTAATACATATAAGATTTCATTAACAGTATCCATTGATCTTTGATTTTATGGCTATAGAATGATTTATATTACTCTTGATTTACAGTTACCTTACAGGCTCAACGAGAATATCCACCTGAATCTATAAGCAAAGATAAATTTCTTCTTCAAAGGCAGTTGTTTCATCTTATAGTGATAATGATGTTGTTCCTAGTAGTATTGTAAGTATTTTACTTTTGGTGATAAGTATAGGGATATGGCTTTCTTTTTTATGACATCTAACCTCTATTTATAATTTATTGAATGACACTTTGTAGTTCAATAAGGACAGTGGAAAAGTGACACAAGAATGTAAGCTTCGAGTTGTATATCTCTCTCCTAACCTGGCTAATGGAGATGATGACTCTAAAAAAAGTTCCAAGCAAAGCTCAGATGAGGCAATTCCTATACTGAGTTACTGACTGACTCTTGCTCATCGCATTACTAATTTACTATTTATATATTTTTTAAACTGCTATCATACTGTAGTAATTACACCATCATAAAATTCAACAAATAATATAACATTCATAACAAAGTCATTTAATTCAAATTCTGATCAACACTATAATAAGAAACACTTGTACTTGTTGATTCTATTGTCTATAGAGCCCACAGTGCTTTCCCGTACCAAAAACAACATATTCAGTTTTATTTACAACATCCTAACTAATAAAAGTCTATGGTTCAGTTGTAAAATTATACTCAATTAGAGCTTCTTTGATCAAATGCTCCCGTTTGTGTCTGTGATTAAACATTCTATAACTTAGGAGGTGAAACTAAAGTACTCCATAGTCCATGTTCGTGCAATGTACCAAAACCTAGGGTCTGTAATTAAAGATACAATATCAAATAATAAAGAAATGAAAACACACTTATACTACAGTATACAATCCACACATAAATTCAACACTGAAAATACGCCTAATTGGAATGAAATGAGTAGGGAATGAATTGAGAAATTTATCTCAGTGTCTACCCTTATAAACTATACAATAAAGTGTGTTAGTGTTTTTTATGATTCAACACACACTTATACAGTATACTCCATAGTCAATGACTCAATATTCAGCAAATGAATAAGCAACTTGTGAATACACTATACACTTATAGTGTAAACTCAATAAAGTGAGAAATACGGCTCAGTTAATTTGTCAATGACTCAATATTCAGTAATCGAATAAAAGAACTGAATACACTATGACTACACAGTAAAGTGAGAAATTTGTATCAGTGTCTTTGTATAAAAGACATTAAAGTTACAAGAATCAAAAGACGATGAAGAAGAAAATGAGGTTAGAGAGTAGAGGACTTACCGGCGAACAAAGAAGAAGAACCCCGTTAATCCGTCTATTGATTACTGAATTGAAGAAGAAGTCTAGAAGAATTGAAGAAGAGAATGTTAATACTGAACAGAAGAAGAAGTGAAGACAGAAGAATATAAGAAGAAGTCCCCGTTAACGACTTACCGGTGGTCGAAGACGGCGATGGACGGGCGGCGTGGACGGGCGGCGTGGACGGGCGATGATGGACGGGCGGCGAACGGCGAGATGGGGGAAAAAACCTAGGGCTCAGTTATTTAAAAGCTAAATTAAGCGAGATGCGAGAATTAGAAACGGAACCCCTCTTTCTTTTTTTCTTTTTTTTAAAACGGTCCCAAACGGTTTTGCTTTTTTTTTTTAAAAAAAACGGACCGGACCAAACCGCATTTAAACGGTCCGGTTCCAAAACAAATCAACAAAATAATTCTAGAAACCGAACCGAACCGCTAAATTTCGGTTCGGTTCCAACGGTTCTATTAGGAACCGGACCAAATTAACAGTCCTAAGTAACACAGTTGTCTACCCCAGGAACACCACAGCTTAATGGTGTGTCTGAAAGGAGAAACAGGACCTTGTTAGACATGCTCCGATCAATGATGAGTTTTGTTGATCTTCCGGTATCCTTCTGGGGATATGCCCTCACTACCGTTGTACTTACATTAAACAGGACTCTGTCAAGAACTATAGACAAAACTCCATATGAGATATGGACTGGAAAGGTTCCAAAGTTGTCTTTTTTGAAAATATGGGAACGTGAAGCTTATGTAAAGCGTTTACAAACAGAGAAGCTTGCCCTAAAATCAGATAAATGCTTTTTTATAGGGTATCCAAAAGGAAGTTTTGGATATTACTTCTCCAATCCAACTCAACAAAAGGTGTTTGTTGCAATAGATAGTGTCTTTTTGGAAAGGGAGTTCCTTTTCAACAAGTCAAGTGGGAGAAATATTCATCTTGAAATAGTTCAAGACGATGAAAAGCAACAAACTCAACAATAAGATGACATGGATGATGTCGTTGATGAGATGATTACTTTTGAACGCCCAGGGCCTCAGATCATTCAAGAGCCGGAACAAGAGGATCTACAAACAGTTGTGGACCATGTTCCGGATTCAGTTGTTGAACGTTAACAAGTTGAGCCCACTCGTAAATCGGAAAGGCCAAGGGTACAACCAAGACGTTATAATGATTTCATCTTGAATGTAAGCGTTGATGTTCTTATGTTAGAACATAGTGAGCCTTCTACATATAAGCAAGCAGTGACGGGTCCAGACTCCAAGAAATGGCTTGAGGCCATGAGGTCCGAAATGGATTCGATATTTGAAAATCAAGTATGGGACTTGATAGATTTTCCAAATGGGGTAAAACCCATAGGAAGCAAATGGATTTTCAAACTCAAAACTGACAAGGATGGAAATGTGTCTGTTTACAAGGCAATGCTAGTTGCCAAAGGTTTTAGACAGATTCATGGTATAGACTATGACGAGACATTTTCACCAGTGTCATGGTTAGATCCATTAGGATAATCCTAACTATTTCCGCATATTATGACTATGAGATATGGCAAATGGATGTCAAAACCGCTTTTCTAAATGGTCTTTTGGAAGAGGATGTGTACATGACACAAACTGAAGGTTTTGAAGATCCAAATGATGTTGGGAAGGTATGCAAGCTTAAGAAGTCCATTTATGGACTTAAGCAAGCATCCAGGAGTTGGAACTTTCGATTGATGAAAAGATCAAAGAGTTTGATTTCATTAGATGTGAAGAGGATCCTTGTTTTTACAAGAAGTTTAGTGGGAGTAATGTAGCCTTCTTAGTCTTGTATGTGAATGACATACTACTTATTGGGAATGACATTCCGATGCTAGAGTTCGTAAAGAAATGGCTGAAGAAATGTTTCTCAATGAAAGACTTAGGAAATGCCAAGTACATACTTGAAATTAAGATCTACAGAGATAGATCTAAGAGGCTTCTTGGATTGTTGATAAGATTCTTAATAGATTCAAGATGCAGGATTCCAAGAAGGGGTTTTTACCCATGCAACATGGTGTATATCTCAGCAAGAAGCAGTGTCCTAAAACATCTGTTGAGCTTGAGAAGATGTACAAGATCTTATATGCTTCTGTTATAGGATCTATCATGTATGACATGGTATGTACACGTCCTGATGTTGTGTATGCTTTGAGCATGTGTAGCAGATACCAATCAAGTCCTGGAGAAGCACACTGGAGTGCAGCTAAGAATATCCTAAAGTACTTGAGAAGGACCAAGGATAATTTCTTAGTATACGGGGGAGATGAAAGATTGATCGTACAAGGCTATACTGATGCAAGCTTTCAGACTGACCGAGATGGCTTTGAGTCTCAATCGGGTTATGTCTTCATCCTTAACGGAAGAGTTGTGAGCTGGAAGAGCTCCAAGCAGGATACAGTAGCAGATTCTACAACAAAGGCTGAGTACATTGCTGCTAGTGAAGCAGCAAAGGAGGCTATTTGGATGAGGAAGTTCTTGGATGAACTCGATATTGTTCCTAGTATTTCAGTGCCTATCGACATCTATTGTGACAACAATGGGGCCATAGCCCAGGCAAAGGAAACGAGTTCTAGCTCCAAATCCATACACGTTATGAGGACGTATCACCTTATTCGACGCATCATCACTGAGGGTGACATTACGATGTGTAAGGTGCATATTGATGACAACATTGCAGATCCATTGACCAAGCATATGCCTAGGCCCAAGCATGAGAGTCACATTAGGGCTAAGGGTCTCAAGCACATTGGAGAATGGCTTTGAGTTTGCTTTTATATTACATTGTGTATTTATGAGTGTTGGACACTAGTTTTATGTCTGACTTGATGATTTTACGATATATGATATTTCATCCTTATTTATATATTGTTTTGATCAATATTGAATAAGATGTCCAAATAATTCATTATTAACAAATGAGATTACTTTACGTGTTCTGGTGAATGAAACCCCATTAAGTGAAATGAAGTTTTGAATTATTGAAAAAGTCTATAGTTCGAAATCATCAAATGGACATGGATGATTTTATTAGTAACTATATTGTAAGTTGACTGATAGCGCCAGATTTCATGGGCTATAGGGACATGGAGATGTCTAGTCATTTACATATATATATGTATGGATGATACATGTAAGACTGACCCACCTTAAGACTCTCCAAAAGAGATTGTAGAGTTTTAAGTTAAACCATGATTAGTAGATTCTTCAGACATGAGTATGTTGTGGTCTCACTTGATGATTGATATTTCTTTGACATTGTTAAACGCTTTCCATAAAAGGGAGTTATAAAGGCAGTAGTTAGGATTGCTAAAAGTTAAGTGAGATCCATAGTCATACAAGATTGAAGAAGCCCTTCTGGTTCGTGTATACTGTGATACATTGAACAAGATTGGTGTCTCGACTACTTGTAGAGCGAGAACTGAAAATGCATGGCATGCTCGGATGGATTATTTGTAATCATCCGTTTAATTGACAGTTCAAACTCGGAGTTCAAGAAACACATTTGACATTAGATATGAATGTCACCATATCATCAAATAAGACATTAAGAGAGAAAGATGTCTTATATTGCACACTTGTTTAAGGACAAGTGGGAGATTGAAGGAATTGTGTCCTTTAATTTAATGTGCAATGACTAAATTTGGAATAGGACAATTAACGGAGATAATTCAATCCGATTTTTTTAGAAGTCGTAGTGTTTTGCTATAAGCCAAATACGATTAATGGGCTTAAACGAGTTAAACCCATAACTATTATAAACGGGTCCTATGCGGTCACACACTTTGAGTTGACGGACTAGATCAACGGGAATGATGGTTGAATATATATATATATATATATATATATATATATATATATATATATATATATATATATATATATATATATATATATATATGGTGTTGTTCAAGTAAGACACATTATTCCGGTACGGCCGACATGTGTCCCGAAAAAAATAAAATAAAATAAATTATTTTTTTTCTAAACGAGTTTTTTTTAAACCAGTAAAAGTAATAGTTCAAAACTTATTATAGAATAGTTCATAACTTATAAAAGGATAGTTCATGAATTATAATAGAATAGTTCATAGTGCAAAATTTATAAAGGAATGAAAGTAATAGTTCAAAACTTATTAATGAATAGTTCATAACTTCTAAAAGGATAGTTCATGAATTATAATAGAATAGTTCATAGTGCAAAATTTGTAAAGGAGTGAAAGTAAAAATTCAAAACTTATTATGGGATAGTTCATGAATTATAATAGGATAGTTCATGAATTATAATAGAATAGTTCAAAGTACAAAATTTATAAAGGAGTGAAAGTAATAGTTCAAAACTTATTATGGGATAGTTCATGAATTATAATAGAATAGTTCATGGATTATATTAAAAAGTAATAGTTCATGGATTATATTAAAAAGTAATAGTTCATGGATTATATGGGAATAGTTCAAAGTTTATAGGAGAATAGTGCATAAATTATAACACGATAGTTCAAACAAATTTTCATTCGTTTCGGGAAAAAAAAAATTTGGGACACGTGTCGCCCGTACGGTCGGCCGCACGGCCGTACCGCATTAATTGAACCGTACCTGAACATTAACCAATCGTTGTATATATTGTATATTATTAATATATCCATATTATTTATTTGTGAAATAATTAATTAGTGGATATTAATTAGGGAGGTTAATTAGAGGAGTTACACATTTTGTAACTCCCTCATCCTAACTAGTAAGAAAGATCACTCCTCCTAATAAAAGAGAAATATCTCTCATCACTTGGGGGCCAAAGAATATAGAGAGACCAAAAAGAGAGCAAAAGAAAGAAAAGCCAATCGTTGGTTTTTGTTTTTTTGTTTTAGAGGGTTGACTACCATCTTCATCCGAAGCAATTCGATTGCAAGCTTTGCGATCTTCGTCCTAACAGTCGAAACCAAAGGCGATCTTGACCGGGCTCGTGTGGACCAACTAGAGGAGCAACACGTGGGGCTCTCATCTCTTTCGTTCCTTCCTGATCAGATCCAGTTCACGCATCAACATGTATTTCCTATGAACAATCATTTGTTTCCTATCAATTGTGCTTGTAGATCCTACGATTAGATGTTTAGATCTGATTTGAAATTCCGCTTAAAGCATCTAATAAACCTTCACTGATGACCACACGGGGTGGACAAAACTAATTCGATCCGTCGAGCCAGTCTGAAAAATCCGTTAATTTGATTGAAAACCCCCGATATTTTGTGGAGGTAGATCCAAGAGTAGAGACCAAATTTCTTGTGCAATGTTATAGTCAATGACATGGGTGAGAATTCGGAGAAAGAAGATGTAAGAAGAGCAATGGCTAGATTATCTTTGGTTTTTCAAGCAAGTTGAGCCGGGGATAAAGGGTTATTTGTGGAGGTAGGGTAGGGTGTGGTTCCATCCAAAGGCCAAATAAATTATAGGCACGAAAATAAAGAATAATTTGTGTCTTCCATAGGAGATAATTGACCTAAGGATGTTCAAAAGGTCCGGACCGTATACTCTCGGATTGAACCGGACCGTTTCACTGCTAGTATGAAACGGTCCATGGACCGGAGCATAACGGTCCAGTCCGCCACGATCGAGTCCAATACAGTACAATCTGGACTGTTTTATTTTATAAAAATTAAAATTTTTCTTGCATGGATTAAATCCGGCCCGGTCCGGGTTTGGACCGAACCGGATACTCTACTTGTTCAAAAATAATTAAACTGTAAATTAACAGGACCGGACCGTAATATCATGGACCGGACCGGATCAGATCGGATTTTTACAATTACGGTCCAGGACCGTACCGGGCCGTAATTTCCGGTCCGATCCGTTTTTTCGGTCCAATCCACACCTGTGCAACCCTAAGTTGTCTTGTGAAATTTTGACAGAGATAGACACAGTGTTGCCCTATTATAGACTTCTAGTAGGGGAATGTATGGGTTTGGTTTGGATATTGTGATGGTAGGGATCCATATCCAATCCCAAAAATTTTCGGATCGACCGTGTATCTCAGGTTAATTATCAAAGTATGTTTATAAGTCATTGAACCACTCCGATTACTGTTTGACTTTAAGAACTTTACTAGAATACGGGATCTTACAGTCGGACCTCATCCATCGTGTCTACGAAAAAGGATGTAAATTTTGCATGAACCCCTACAATTTGGGAATTCCATGCAATTTCCAAAATCCATTCGCTACCAAAATAATGTAAAGTTGTAATTAAATCCTTAAACTATAAAATATTAAATTTACTAATGTTTTTTAGTTGATTGTACATAAAGATTTATATCGATGTACTTTTAAAAATTCTTATATTATGCTTTCTTTAGAAGACTAACCAAAATTTTCATTTACTTGAAAAAAGAGAACAAAAACAATCGGACAAAAATCTATATATATTACTAAAACATAACCCTTCACATATCAACACATTACTAATGCCACCTAAGATTTTTTAGCAAATAATTTTGGATTTGCCATATTTTAATTACAGATCTGCCATATTTTAATTACAAATTTAATTCAAAATTTAAACATTTTCCATATCATGTCAAATCAGCAAAAATAAATCCATCTCATCATATTCAGTATCTTATGGTTATAACAATACGATTTTGTTTGTTACCAAATCTGCTAACTAACAACTTAATTAGAAATAGACCCGTTTATTATCTAACAACTTAATTAGAAATACTATTTAAGACTAAGAAAAATCATTTCATCCAAACTTTGTCATTTTTTATTAACTAATATGGTCATCGTGTTGTGATGATTAAATGAAAAAATTTATAAAATAAAAGGACATAATTAAAAATAAATTAAAAATATTATTATTAGAGTATTTTATTTATCATTTGTTAAGAAACTTAAGATAGTAAAATTTACCGACTTTACGTACTAGGTGTGAACCGTGTGATACATAGGGATGTTTGCACGGTCTTGATCCCGTTTTAATGGGTTTATTTTTGAGACGCAGGAAAAATCTCAATTCTCGACAATACGATAGTGTATAAACCTACCATATAAGTAGTATGGAACCCCAAAAGTCAATTATGTGGTTCATTGTACTTGTGCCCTCCATGTCATTTGATCTCGGAACGTATATAAGAAAAGTTAACAATTTTGATGGACCAAGTATGAAGACCAGGACAAACTCAGACTCGTTTTCAAGAACAAAAATTGTAGGTTGTCTTGCCCATACCCGCTCGAGTCCAGGCCAGATAGACCTGAACCCTTACCTGCCCGCTTGTCTAGGCCGCCGGACTTTGCCTCGGTTAATCCTATATATAATTGGTATGGAATAAGCTATCATCTCAACACGCTAGCGGTAACCAATGTATAAAAGGTACAACCTTTGAAGAAAAAGACGGGCGGAACGATTTCATCAAGAAGCAAACATTCAAGTTCACAAAGACATACAGTGATCTTTCATGCACAGAAGAGCTCAAGAAAACTGCAATTTTATGTTCTTATGGTATAAATCAGAACTTTTGATGATAATAAAATTATACAGGTGATTCAATACAGGAAAATTAGGTTAAGTAGAAAGATAGGATACCGGTTAAAAGGTAGATGTCATAAAACAGCTTGCAGTGTGCTCAAGAGCACCATTCTCTTGCATTCTGAAACATCCTTAACCACGGACTAGGACCCTTCTTGTCGACATTCCAATGTTTCGGATACCATGGGAACTGCCACATTAGGAAGCAACGCTCCGGATGAGGCATCAATGCCAGATGCCTACCGTCAGGCGAACAAAGTGCAGCTATTCCTAAAGGTGACCCGTTTTGATTAAACGGGTAAACCTCCGTGGGCAATCCATCATCATCACAGTACCTAATAGGGGCGAGATCTATATTCAGAACATGATCCAAGACACCCATGTCCGGAAAATATGCTCTTCCCTCTCCATGAGCAGCCCATACACCTAAGGTACTACCTTCCATTCCTTTAAGCATTATGGAAGGGGAATCCTTTATTGTCACACTTGTGAACCGGCATTCAAACCGGCCTGATTTATTGTGAATAAACCTTGGCTGTGATGGATCACCACCTAGGCCGTTAACACCACCGACTGTTGGGCCTGGGATCCAGCCTAGTAACGCCATGAGTTGGCATCCGTTACAAACGCCAAGACTGAAAGTGTCTGGCCTGGCATAGAATTCTTGAAATTGTTCAAGAAGTGGTGGATTGAAACGAATGGAAGCTGACCAACCTTTTGCAGAATCAAGAACATCAGCGTAGCTAAAACCTCCAACAAAGACAATTCCGCGGAAATCTTTCAGGGAGATGGACCCGGTAAGAAGATCAGACATTGCAACATCCCATGGCTCAAAACCTGAAGCATAGAATGCTGCAGACATTTCTCTATCTCCGTTACTGCCTTCTTCACGAATCACAGCCACTTTCGGCTTTGATTTTGCTTGCAGGTACTTTTTATCAGTGAATGTTGGTGAAAACGACAATGACCAAGATGGTTCATGCCTCTTTTTAAGTCCTTCTTTCTCGGATTCCACACAAGATGCCAACCTTTGCATTTTCTCCAAATGAAAGCTGGTTTCTTCCCACATGTCCCTCAAATAAGTTGTTTCTTCATTCAAATGACAGACTCCGTCAATCTTCAAATCTATAATCGGTGTGGAAGAGACGTGTCCAATGACATTAGCCGTGATGCCATCATTCTGCAGTTTGGCCAGGACAAGGTCAAGTGACTTGCTATCAATTTCGAGAATCAGACCAAGCTCTTCCGCAAACAATGTATCCAAAACGCTGGTTCCATTTGAGGCCAAGGTCAAATGAACTCCACAGTTTCCAGCAAATGCCATCTCAAGGACACTAACAAGCATTCCACCATCACTAATATCATGGCCTGCTGAAATTAGCTCGTCGTCCAGAAGCTTTTGGACTCCATTAAAAACTTGTTTCAAGTAAGGAACGTCATCAACATCAGGGCATTCATTTCCAACTTGGTCAAAAGCCTGATGAAGTGCAAAAAGCATAAGCATAAGATGAAAATCAATATAATTCACATTACAACTATGTAATAATCAATTAGTATGTAATTGATTAGTATTTACTGTTTTTAATTGGAAAGGATATAAGTATTTATGCCTTTTTTGTGATATTAAGTTACTGGCATGTGATCATAAACAGAATGTCTACCTGAGCAAAAGCAGATCCACCAAGTCGACGGTTTCCATTGGCCAAATCAATATGAAGAAGAACACCATCATCTCCGAGCTTCAAATCAGGAGTCACAGTCTTGGTTATATCAGGGCAGGTCACATAGGCACTGATGACCAAATTCCCAGGAGCTTTCACTACCTCATCTCCTGAACGTGCAGCCATCGAAAGACTGTCTTTGCCCCCATCAATAGCAATTCCAAGCTCGATCATAGCATCTGCAAGTGCATTAGCCGCATCATACATTGCAGCTCCTTCACCGTCAAGCTTGGCAGCATACATCCAGTTTCCACTAGCTTTGACATCTGAAAGAGATGTAACTTTTGCCCACACGAGATTTGTCAGCGCTTCACCAACAGCTAGTCTTGCCATAGCCTTAGGATCCAACAGACCCTTTATAGGCTGCTCCCCAATAGAACATGCACCTCCGGTAAAGTCGGTGTATGTTTGGCCAATCACCGCAACATCGGCAAGTGGCAGCTGTAAGGGTCCCACTGTCTGCTGTTGAGCCACAAGACCAGTAACACACCTATCAACTTTAGTGGTCAAGAAGCGTTTTGAGCAGACAGATGGGAGTCTCAACACACGTTTTAGAGTATCCAACACTGTGATACCAGGAGCAATATCAAGTGGCTCACACTGATGCTCAACCCTGTGGAACTCAAACTGTTTTTGAGGCATGTCACCTAGAACTTTCTCAAGTTCAAGATCAACAGCTGGTGGTGGTGGTGGGAGTCCCATGGAGGAAGATTTATGTATGGCTAAGCTGTCAACTAACACAATTTTCCCTTCACCGTTGATTGTTCCGAGCACAGCCATTGAGAGTCTTTCTCTATTACAAATTGACTCAAGTAGGCTTCGACTTTCGGGCTTAACAAGTATGGCATCTTGCTCCTGATACTCAGCACCCCATATTTCTAAAACCGACATGGTGTGATCACCAACCACAACGGCCCTGATATCAATCTGAGCACCTTGAGGATAAATGATCTCCTTGACAACATTGCAGTTGCCGCCAGCACCTTGATCATGAATGCTAATTATCGGGTTCTTGTCACCCATTTCAACACAAGCACGAACAACACGATACAACTTTTGTGCCATCTCAGCATCTCCCCTCTGTACTGCATTGAAGTCCAGCTCTGCGTCGTTTTGACCACTGACCATGCTAGAAGCAGCACCGCCTCCCATCCCTATACGATAAGCTGGGCCACCAATCTTCACAACTAGCATTCCAATTTCAGGCTCACCCTTTGTTATGTGCATGTGATCAATTTGACCTATACCAGCACTAAACATTATAGGTTTCAACCATTCCCGCCTCTCACCATTGGGAAGTCTCATACCAAAAGTTCTAGTGTATCCCTGAATCAAAGGCTCTCCAAACTTGTTTCCATAATCGGAAGCACCATTGCTTGCATCAACAAGAATTTGTAGAGGTGGGGCCAAGTTTGAAGGATAACTAAATGACTGATCCTCCCATGGGGCATAAGCACTTTCCATATTGAGGTTACCAACACAATAACCCGCTGTAGATGCTACAACCAGTGACCCTCTCCCAGTAGCATGTGTATCCCTTATTCTGCCACCGGCACCTGTTTCAGCTCCAGGGTAAGGAGCCACAGCACAAGGGAAATTATGAGTTTCAGCTGTAAATAGAATGTCAAGATCACGCTTGTCAATATCCAAGGGACAAGTTGTGCCTGACTTGGTTGGGCGCAATTGATTAACGGTGAATCCCTTGATGGCACTAGAATTGTCCTTGAAACCAATCACAGAGTTGTTTGGATTTGCCTTGAGAGTACCCTTCACAATCTGCATTAGAGTCTTATCCATGGGTTGTCCATCTATAATTACTTTGCCAGTGAAAAACCAATGCCTGCTGTGTTCGCTATTGGACTGGGCAATATCAAATAACTCCACAGTTGTTGGGTTTCTTTTAATATCATCCTTGAAAAGCCTTGTATAGTACTGCAAATCTTGCTCATCAAATGCGAGACCCATTTTCTCATTTATTTCTTCAAGGGCCTTCCTACCCATTTCCATTACTGGCACAAACTGAACATCCTCAGGAACTACATTTGTTTTGAAGGAAGAAAGCTTCTCGGCATACACACATTCAGTCATACGATCATGAACCATAGCAGCAAACTCATTAATCTGATAATCCTGCAATCCATCAGTCCCATCCTTCACAAACAACAGATACCTCCTCGACCTTTCCATACGGTTCACCTCATTGAGCCCACATGATTGACAAATAGACACAGCATTGCTAGACCAAGCTGTGGTAAACGACAATCTGGGTCCCACCTCAACAAGCACAGCACTTGAACCTTCCATTTTCTCACCATCAAGAAAGCTCTCTGTCCCCAAATTCTCCGGCTCGAATGTCTCTCCAAGGAGCCACCTCAGCACTGGAACCTTCTCATTCACGAGCTCTGCGCCCAACCCAATATTGAAGCACTGTTCCGTTTTTATTCCCACTATGTTGCTTGAAATCTTTTCCTGGGCTGATTTCAGCAACTCTGCTGATGCAGAATCCTGGAGAAGCGGAATCCGAAAGAAGTGTATAACCTCTTCAACAGATTTAACGGGCTCCTTATCCAATGCAGTGCTTATATCTCCCGAAGCCAATGCCTTTAACTTTCCGCAAGACGTGGAAACCCCTCCCTTTCCCCTAACTCCATGAAATCGACTTGAACTTCTAGCTAACACTCTAATAGGACGTCTGAAGCTACTCCCATTAAGACGAATTCTGGGCAAAAACAGATTACCCCCACCATGAAAAGGCTGCTACACATCATAATCAAACTAGAAGTTAGAAAATCAAAGCAAGCATACAAGTAGGATGGAAAACTAGTGCCTTAATTGGTTTTTGAATGAAGACAGATAAATTTTTAGGACAGACCTTTGCAAGTTGGCATTCCAAGAGCTTGGATACCGCCAAGTCTGAAATAGCTGCCATTGATATCACCTGTTAAAAATCCTAAAAAGTTAGAAACTCGTGGCTTCTCTGTGATGTAAATTGTTTAAACAGATTAACAGGAGTTCAAATTGAACAAGAATTCGAGCTAGATTTTTTAATAAAACGATTTTCAGCGATCTTATCCACTGCAACTAAACTTTAAAAAAGGAACAGTAAGCATAGCTAGTCACGAGACTAATTCACTCAGCGAACTTAACCTGTGCAACTAAACTTCAACAAAACTGTTCATTCCTCGTGCTAATCGCTTACTTCCCAAGGAGAATCAATTCAACAAGACGAGCAACTTGCTGTATCTATTGTGTCAATTTGCTTACCCATGAAAACATTACCTAGGTAGTCACAAAACTACTACATATGTGCAGAACGGATAACGAGTAGAAAAGAGAAGGTTACCTGGGAGCTGCGGCGTTCGGGTGCGCCGGCCGGCGAGCTGTGTGGAGTAAAGAAAGAAGGGGTATTGTGGGAGAGCGGCGGGGTGGGGTTTTGAGATTTTCTGGGGGTTTAGGTTTTAAACATAAAAAAAACTACGGTCCGACCGGTCTAACGGAAATATTTCAATATTAGCCGGATCGGTCTTCAACTCCGAGTTTATCAATGATTCGATACCGTAGAGCCATGGAACCATCAACCCTCGACAGGACCTCACCTATTTTCTGGAAAAATATAAAAATTAATTATATTGGATACACACCGACCAAAAATTATATTGGATACTGGATACACTATAGTTAATGGTTAATATACACATTGCATTAAAAAAAATTAAACTATTTCTCGACAATAGTCAATGGATACTGGATACACTGTAGTTAATGGTTAATATACACATAGTATCAATTTTGATCTATAATTAGAGATTACAATGCAAATACCCACAAATGAACAACAATTCATTTGTGCGTTAGTTTTAATGGTATTTGCATTGTAATCTCTAATTATAGATCAAAATTGATACTATTTCTCGACAATAATCGAATCAAGCCCCGACTTAGTGCCACCTAGAGACCCATTTGAATGGCGAGAAGTTCGACCAAGAATGGATCCAGAGGAACCCGCGTCGTTTTGCTAACAAAGCTTGGTTTAAAACTCGCAAATTTCCGAAAATCCATGCAACCCAAGTTCTTGATAGACAAAGATCGTCCTATTTTTGCCAATGTTTTCAACGATGTTGATCATTAGATCCAACTAGAAACGTGCAATTGTAGCATGGATTTCATCAATCACATTGTCCGATGTCTTAGAGATGCTCATGGTGTTGAGAAAAATCACGTGTTTCCGACTCACATTGTGTACATATAAACGAGTAATTTGTTGCGCACTCATACTCGTACAACCTCACTTTAGTGTGTAGATAATAAAAACATGTCATCAAATATACAAAGTGACATTACAATGGACTATTTATATGTAGAGAATGTCGGTTGATAAGGTTCCGAAAAAACAACCGACATTCTCATTATTCAATGATTTTTACTTAAATATTAGCTTAATCTAGATTCTTCCACTAATCTAGGTGTTTTTGCATCAACCTCATACATACGGGACAACAAGTTGGGATCGGGTATCGCTTGTTCGAGTTGAAACGAGTTATCGGGTAGTCTCGGTTCTCGGGTCATAACCGTTCGGTTTAGTACGGTTCATGGTGGAAGGGTTAAACCAACTCAAACAGGGCCAACGGTCTGGGTTCGGGTCGTTCATAACAGGCTCGGTTGAAAAAGACCGGGTCAAAACAATCTTTCTTTTTATGTGTTTGTGTCGGATATTGATTGTTCGGGTTAATACGGGTTATCGGATAGCTTCAGTTCACGGATCATTCGAGTCGGTTTAGTTCGGTGATCGGGTCATTCGGTTTGGGTTGCTTCGGTTTCGAATGGTTTCGGTGTCAATTGAGGCGGATCAGTTGGGTTGGAGTCAGGTCAATTTATGTTCGGGATGGGTCAAAACCGGGTCGGGTTGCCTAACATCTTAATTCGGGTCAATTTATGTTCGTGCTTGTGTAATTTACTCTAAAATTTATACGAATATATTAGTTTCATAAAATATGTATGGGCTATCAACTTTATGGTGGAAAAATAGACTTAAATATACTTAACATGTGACCCAATATATACTATTAATTTTTGGGCTAATTTGGTAACTAGGTCCCTTTGAGATTTGGGCTAATTAGCTAACTAGCCTATTTTGAATTTCTTATCTAGTAAATAGGCTTTTCTTATTTTCTTATTAGTTAGTGTACCCTATTTTTTTTTTAGTGTTGAATAATAAAAAATTGGAAACAATAAGGAGATTCCAACCTCAACAAGTATCCACGTATTTGCTTCCTCTCTCTCATCTCACAGAATCTCTATCTCCATTAAAGTCTTACAAAATATATAAAATCTGAAACTTCAAGGGCAGCATAAACAACCATTAACCCATTAATCAAATCTCTGTTTTGATATGATAATTTTGATTCCATATTCCATTTTTGTTCATTTCGATCCATTTATGGCCCAAATAGCCAATCTTTGACCCTTTTTTCGAGAATCCTTCTCCGGTGATCAAATCTCCGGTGAAGTCCGGCAAAGGTACGGCGGTGGATAAGGCGGCTGTGGCTTCAAAGAATCACAGCGAAGCGGAGAAGCGGCGGAGAGAGAGAATCAACGGCCATTTCGATACTCTATGGACCTTGATACCTGGTTCTAGTAAGGTCCGATCGGATTCTCAAATCAAAGTCATCTTTTTCCGATGATAAGCTATATAGGCCGATGATATTTACCAGTTGACTTATCACATTCGTTTTCATTGAACAGATGGAGAAAGCGAAGTTGCTAGCCAACGCAATCAAGCACATGAAAGATTTGCAGAAGGCGGCAAGCGAGGCGACGAGGGGGCTAATCATACGGTTGGACTCCGACGAGGTCACCGTTGAAGAAGCAGTTGATGTTTTCGAAGGAGAGAGGCTATTGTGCAAATGCTTAGTTTTTATGCCTTTAGATGTGATAAATTCTTACTTTCCACTAATTTATGTCTTCAAACTAACTTCTTCTTTCAAGTGCCGAATTAACAAGTTATGCTGAGCAGTATGTGCATCTTCTTCCTACTTACAAGGTTTCATTTCTAAATAAAATAGATTGGATGCAAAATTAAGTAAAATGGTGTTATGGTATGAAAATGTAATTTTATGGTATGAAAATCTGGTGTAAAAAATTCTGGTATGACAAAATTCTGGTATGAACTTTTCGTATGATAATTTCTGGTATAAAATTTCTAGTATGAACTTTTCGTATGATAATTTCTGGTATGAAATTTCTGGTATAAAAATTCTGGTATGAGAAATTCTGGTATGACAAAATTCTGGTATGAACTTTTCGTATGATAATTTCTGGTATAAATTTATGGTATGAACTTTTCGTATGATAATTTCTGGTATGAAATTTCTGGTATAAAAATTATGGTATGAGAAATTCTGGTATGAAAAATTTAGTACAGAAAATAAAAAAGAAAATATTAAAAAGAAATTAAAAAAAAGACAAGAAAAATAATTTTAAAAAAAACAAATTTAGTAATTAAAAATTAAAACTTATACTTATATAACAAATAACAAACATCATTTATTCCTTTCAATCTAAATAGAAAGGTTAATAATTTTTACCTACTATTAAATGAAAGTGGTAAAAAATTTGGGGTACACTTTCTTAAACAAAAACTCAAAAAGGCCTAGTATGTCAAATTATCCCTTGAGATTTTTCTTTAGTAAGTAGGCTTTTAAGTTTTCGAATTAAGTATACTCCAATTACATTTTTACCGTTCAAATACAGCTTGTAGCTAGGTTTCAACTACTCTCCTTCTCTCGTTTTCCACAAAGCTTCCACTTTCAACCAAACCCTATAATGAATGGTTCTAACGGCGGCAATGGAAGTCTCGCTCAATGAAGCCCAAGCCGCAATCGGGATGCTATCAGGCTTCACCTCCTTTTCCTCCGGTTCCGGCACCACCCGTGAGCAAATTGCCGTCGAGGATTGCATAGAGCTTCTCGATTTCACCGTCACCGAACTTTCATGGTCTAGATCTAGATCTAGATAGGAGTGGAGCGGAAGGAAAGTGTGATTGGTGCACCTATAATTTTTTACCACTTTCATTTAATGATAGGTAAAAATAGTTAACTGAATTTGAATATCCGACTGATCCGTGATACTAGTATCTAATATGACCGACCCATTTAATCCATATATGTTTTTCTTATTTTGTTTGTTATAAAATGTAAAATAAAATATATCATAGTCACATAATATAATGCAAATAAAAGGGAAGATCTATACGTCATTATATACACTTCTCTACTTTATCTATACAAATTTTTTAAAGAAATTTTTAAGACTTCAACACATGATTTATCTCTAACATGCTAAAATTTTAATCCATAAAAAACATCATTATATATACTTGTACTATGTATTATAATTATGTAATATGTATACTTCAATACTTGTATAGTAAATTGATAATTAAAGATTGAATTTGTAACATTCAAGTAGAGAAGTGAAATCGGATTACTTCAGATTATATGGGCGTTTTAAGTCGGGTTACTTCGGGTAATCATGTCATTCGGGTCATTTATTACTTCGGATTAAATCGGTTTCAAGCAGATCGATCGGTTCCAAGTATTCTCTTTTTTACAAAATATTTGGGGTTAGTTTGGGTTTGTCGAGTCAGTTTCATGAATCATATCAACTTTTAATGGCTCTAGACAAGAACACCAACGCAAACTTTTACCCCAGACAACCTACCACCAACCACTACTCAACTAACCAAACAAAGACAAAACTATGTACAAACTACAAAGATATAGGATCACCTCAGATACTACGAGATGGAGGTTTCATCTCGTCGTATCGAAACCGAAAAATTGACGGTTTGTCGGTTTATTTAAAAATTGTGAGAATATGAATAAATTCCCCTTGAAGTTTTTATTGGGTTATATGTGATATTATACAAAAACATAGTTTGCATAATTACCAAACGAGCCCTATTATTTACATAATCTAACATACCCCGCAGTCTAAACTGGAGGAGGCTGAACAGTGAGACTGAGACAAAAGTCTAAAAATAGATGGCGTGGGAGTCCCTTCGTGAAAATGTCAGTCTTGGTTTTGTTTCATCCTTCCAAAAATTCTGTTTTTATAGTCATTCTATTTTAACTAAAGGCCAGTTCCTCTCAAGATGGTAACCTGCACATGTTAGGCGTAGCTGGTGTATTCGGCGGCTCCCTATGCATATTGAAACACCAAAAAAACACGAAGAACCTTAACTTGACCAAGAGTGACTTTGTCGCGAACGAAATGAATGTCGAGCTCAATATGCTTGGTCCGTTGGTGTTGAATTGGATTACTAGCGAGATATGTAGCAGAGATGTTGTTAGTGTACACAATGGAATCTTGGGAGAGCGGACAATGAAGCTCCAAAAGAAGGTTACGTATCCATGAACACTAAGAGACAACATTTGCAACACCTCGGTATTCGGTCTTTGCGCTAGACCAAGAAACGACTGAATGTCGTTTGACAGACCATGAAATCAGAGTGTCATTGAAGAAGAACAATATCCAAAAGTATAATGACATGTATCCGGACAACCTCCCCAATCAACATGTGTATAAGTAATCAAGTCAGGTTTAGGTGAGTGAGTGATAGATGGTTATACCAAGAGTCAAAGTGTCAACGATACATCGAATGATGCACTTGAGAGCTGCAATGTGCGGCTCTTGGGGATCATGCATAAATAAACATCTGTGCTACACCGCAAAACTGATGTCGGGCCAGGTGAAAGTAAGATACTGAAGGGCGTCAGCGAGACTCCTATAGAGTAGGATCATTGACTGTAGACCAGACGAATCCCTGAGCTTGCCGATGTCTCGACTGGCATAACTACAGGTTTGCAGTTCGTCATATTAGCCCGCTTAACAATATCCCAAGAATATTTATCTTGATATAAGAATAAACTAGATGATGTCCGACGTACTGAAATACCCAAGAAATAAGAAAGAACGCCCAAATCCTTAAGTGCAAACTCCTTACTAAGTAACCGGATTAGGTACGAGCGGAGGATACCTGATGAGGCAGTGAGCACAATATCATCAACATAAAGGATCACATAAGGAGTGTTTGTCCCATGACGGTAAATAAAAAGCGAGGAATCACTCTTACTACCGGTAAAGCCAATGCAAAGTAAGAAGCTTGCAAAAACGCTGAAACCAGACTCGAAGAGCTTGTTTAAGACCATAGAGAGGCCTCTGCAAAAGACAGACATGGTTAGGATAAGAAGAATCACGAAACCCAGGAGAGGTTAAAACATATAAATTGTCTCGTTCAAATGACCGTGCAGAAAGGCATTTTGAACGTCGAGCTTATGTATGAACCAAGATCTGGATACAACTATCCTAAGGACAACCCTGATCGTAGCCGGTTTGACAATCGAACTGAAAGTCTCAACACTAGGGGTGGGCATGGGACGGGACGGGATAGGGGTTGTCCCGCCGCGCGTCCCGTCCCGCAAGTTATTTGCGGGGCGGGACGGGATTTATGACTTTTTTTCTTCGTCCCGCGCGGGCCTTGTCCCACGTGGGACGGAACGGGACAAATCCCGCACAAATTATGCACCGATTATATTCGATATGTATGCTTAAAGACACAAATGATCGGGAAAAAAATCTCGATACCTAATTATCAATTCATGACGCCTATATTAGTAGTTAATACATGGAAAACAATTAAAGTTACGTCAAAGTGTCTTACTGATTCACATTCAAAAAATAATAACAAATAATTTACAGGAAATTACGTTTATTTAACTATCGATTACAATTGTGGGAATCCACAAATATAAGGGCGATGGAACGGACTAGATCAAGGTTGCGAACGGACTAAATCAAGGGAGAGCAGAGCCTCTAGTACTTTAGATCCAACCAAATGAGTCGTAAAAATGAGTGAATGACTGATGAAAAATTATCGAACTAATAATTTTGAAAATATAAAAATATTTTTAAAAATAATATTATTAAAAAATTATAATTTATGTATGATATTTATCTATATAATATATATAAAAATATTATTTATATATATGCGGGACGGGACGGGATTAACCGGGATGGGAAGTCCCCGTCCCGCGTCCCGCCCCGCAAATTTTTCACGGGACGGGATACACATTTTTTTTTCCAAATTCCGCCGGGATCAGGACGGGATCGGGACGGGACCGGGACGGGATTAAGCGGGATTTATGTCCACCCCTTTCAACACAATCTATGTCAACCTGTTGAGAGCGGTCATTAGCAACCAAACGAGTCTTGTAGCGTTCAAGCGAACCGTCCGACCTGTACTTATCCCGAAAAATACACATATACCGCACAATATTAGCCTGAGGTGACTAGAACCAAAGTCTTATTCCGCATAAGAGTTCGATACTCGTTGAGCATAGCAGCTGACCAATGCGGGTCTTTGACAGCTAAAACGTGGGATTTAGGAAGGGGGGAGTGTGGTTTTGGGTTGGTGTGGTTTGAACAGCCAAGTCAAAAATCGGATTGGGCTTGAAAATCCCAGACTGGTTGCATGTGGTGGGCCTGTTGGAGGGTAGGGCTTGTTGAGTAGTAAGCAACAAGGCAGGAGCAGGGGAGGGAGACGAAGCTGCCATTCCTGCCAATAGTGAGCCTGACGCGGGGGATTGGGGCGGATCATGTGAATTAGATTTTGGGCCGGTGTGATAAGTTGGGCCAAGAGAGGAGGTCAATAGGTGCTGGCTGGAGCGCACTGGGCCAGGGGAGTTGGTAGGTGAAGGATGGGTCGGTTGGGATACAGATTCCAGCTGGGCCATATGGCAAGGGGAAAATTGCCATCATCAATAAGTGAGTTGTAATGTTCAAGGGGGTCATGTGAAAGATGGATGGGTGAATTGGTTAAGTAGGTACATAACGTATTTTTGTGTACATAATAGGTATGTTTTGTAATGTGTAGACAAAGTAGGCACTTAAAATTAAGTAGAAAAAGATTTAATTGAAAATAATGACATCTATTTGCCTAATTTGGAGATATTCTCTCCCATAAAAACTTAAATGTTTTCCTAATAAATATTGTAACAGATTTGCTGATAGGTTATTATAGGAAATAGTTTTTAAAAATTTCCTAGAATCTCTCCTAATTGATTTGCTGTAAATATATACTAATACTAATATTGCGTATTATCTTAAGCTCTCCATTGTTAAGCGAGATATATATATATATATATCAGAGCTCTTAATTACGATCAACAATGGAGTATTGTAGATGAAAGTCGGTGCTACATAAGACGAAAGTCGATGAAGATATGTTCTACATAACTCAACAAAATTATGTAGTAGATGTGTATTCCTTGTGGATCCGTTATGAATACATATTTTTTGTGACTTTTTATACAACTATTACAATTATGTAGTAAACATGGATAACATATCTTGGAGTGTAGAATATGTATGCCCAATGCATTTTATGTAGCTGATATTTGTGTTATATGTATTAACATTGTGTAATTGAAATTGTGTACGGACATTGTGTAATTGAAATTATGTATTAAAATTGTGTATTAATAATGTGTATCATCAAAAGAATACACGAAGTTTGATTAGTAAAACTGGTATAAGGGCGGGGTGGGGAACTCGTCCAGAGTTCGAATCCTACCTTTCACACAATCTCGATTCTCGATATGTTTGAGCACGTTATCGGCTTTTACATAAATATATAATTACAAAATGAGACCTATTATTTACATAATCTAACATAAACTAACCAAACCGGCAGTTAAACATTCGGTTTGGTTGAGTGTTATAACAAACATCGGCTTCCTAATGTCCCTTTCTGGCAAAACAAAAGTCATATATCAAGTAGATGTTATCGCCGTTCACCTTTGTCGCCGACCACCACTACTGGCGCCAATGACAGGGCAGCGATGGTGGTAGCCAGTACTGACAACGCTTGTTAAAAAACACCTATTTTAAATCAATAAAAAAATGTAATATAATGCATTATCCAAAGCAACAAAAGAAGAAATTAAAATAACACGTGATCCGATCAAAGCGGGTCGTAGAGTGACAGCAAAACCTCCACGATCAATACCAAAGTGACACGTACTCACCACGTGGCAACACTAGCACAAACCACGGAATTTCAGTAGCAATCCGAAACACACGCAAACAAGAGCAATAAGATCGAACAAACCCTAATTAAACGAATCAAACTCCCAAACACAAAAAACAACGAAAACAGATCTGAAAACATGGCGAGTAACAACATCGCACAGCAAATGGAGAAGAAGAATCCATGTGAGAGCGAGACAAAGAACTCGAGCAGCCAGGCAGAGCTTCCACTAGAGACCAGCCCATACGTTAACTACGGCAGCGTCGAGGATTACAAACGCAAAGGCTACGGCACCGACGGCCACCAGGAGCCTGTGGAGCGCAAAAACGCCGCCGGATCCACCGATGCCCCTACTCTCTCCGGCGCCGATGTTCCTCCGTCGAAAACTGCCCCCACTTTCCCCAACGCTTGAATGCTGTCACAAAAACACACGGTGATCGACCGTCGATCTGAATTGTGGTTGCTTTGGGTTAAGTTATGTATGTATACTCCGAGTTAATGTTCTGCGTTTCCACCCAAAAGAAGTTAATGTTCTGCGTTTTAGAGATTCAGCTCAATCTCAATTTTAATTATGTCTAATGTTTGTTTTGTCTTAATTTATACTTGTCTGCGTAGAATTAAGTTTTCTGGTAGATTATAAATTCTTTTTATATTTCGTCTTCAGTGGAAGCACAGCAGCATCGTATTAAACATACGCTCGATCGTGCCTGACGAACATTAAGTAGGACGAACATTTAGTGCGATACATTTATCAGTATCACCAACAATCCAACATTAACTTCAAAACAATTAAGTATTGCCAACCTTAACTGCACAACAATAAGTATCGCCAACATTTACCGCAAAACATTATGAACAATAAGTCCGTGTATATGAACATCGAGTGCTGAGTATTGAGTACGACGAACAGAGTACATACAACTGAAGAGTACATATGAACATCGTATTAATATAAAAAGTATTGTACATATAAATGAAGATTTTTTTTTTTTTTTTTATAACGGGAAGCGGTTCGATATAATAAACGGTTCGCCGACTATTGGATCTGTTGTGCATATTAATCTTGTAATCCTTGTATCTTAAGTCTTATTAGTTCACAAGCTTAAGTTGTAATAAAGTAGATCCAATCATAATCTATATTATGGTTACATGTAATATTAAGTTAGCATTGGTTAGTCAAGTATTGGGCCCAAGCAACAGTCCAATATTAAAAAGGCCCAAAAATCCATAATTAGGTGGAGCTCTGCTTTTGTGTGTTACAGAGAGTGAGTCTTCGACAGGGGGTTCAAAATTGGGGGCATCAGAGAGAAGTGTCGAGAGAGAGAAACTTGAAGGCGGCGATAACAAACGCTGATTGAAGATTTGCGGTGGTAGAAGCTATTCTCACGGTGGTTGAGATATTCTTTGGAGTGCCGGAGCGCAACTTCAGAGAGACAAAGCTTTATCTCTAAAGCTTTGCGGTAGCCTGCTCAGGGGGCGTTTATCAGACTTGTCGTTTTTCTTTTCTTTCTGGTCTAGTTTCTATGCTTGGCTGAAGGATCTACTGGTTTATACTTGCTTGTGATCTGTAAAGACCGATACTACTCTCTACCTAGTGGATTGGGCGAGTCTTCCCTCCTAAGGCTCCGCAGACTAGGGTTTACCCGAACTGCGTCAACAACTTGGTGTTTGTTGCGTTCTTTGATTCTTTTGTGTTGAGAACTTGGATTTACAAGTTCTTGATCTATCTTTAGGTTTTTCAGGATCGAAAGGCCGAAAATGATCGGCAGACGAACAAACCGTCATGAAAGATTACAACAAAGGATTTCAACAAAGGAGAAAAAGAGAAAGAAAACACAAAATTGGATCGAACCCTAACCCTAAATTTCCATTGCTTACCAAAAGCACGATAGAACTCTTGTATAGGGGTGAGCATAGGTCCAAAATCGGATCGAACCGCTAAAAACCGAACCGAACTTAAAATCCATTTTCAAAAAAATCTTGGACCGAAAACCGAGCCTATAAAAGTAGGTTCGGTTCCGGTTTGGACTTAAAACCAAAAACTTGAAATATTGGAACCTAAACCCAAAATTATTAGATCGGTTTAGGTTTTAGTATAAAGAGTTAAAACCTAAAAAATAAAAATCTCATTTAGCAACTAGATACATTACCCACTTCCCAACTATATATAATCGTTTTTTTATTAAATACAAATACAAATTCGGTTTTTGATTTTCGTTTTTTTCATCGGTTTTTCGGTTTTGGACCGAAACCGAAATTGTAAAATTGAAGGACCTAAGTCCGAACCTAAACTGTCGGTTTAGGTTAGGTCTAAATCGAAATTACTCGGTTCGATTCGGATCAGGTAAACCGAACTGAACTTGCTCAGCCTACTCTTGTACGAGATTCATCAATCATCAAATTAAAAGTACCAAGTACCACTAAATAGAAAACTCCTTAACTTTCAACATTAAATTTGTTAAGAGGTTGAATATTAAATTATCAAAAAGTATAAATGAATTAATGGCTCGTTTGACTTTAACTTCGAAAACGGAATGAAAATAAATATTGTTCATGTATGTACCCTTATTCGTGATTTTTTTGAAATTATTCCCGTCTCGCTGCAGAACTCCTTAACAAAAACTCCATTGCCCTCACCATCCTCTTGTTAGTCTGGTACGCACGTGCCACGACTTCATGAAAAGAGACTGGCCTATCCAGTTTCGTCATGCCTACCGCGAGGCAAATAGAGTTGCGGATTATATTGCTAGTGTCGCTATAAACCTTCTTATTGGGTTGAATGTATTGTGTGACCCGTCGGAGGGTGTAGTTGATCTTTTACTTGATGATGTAAGGGGTCAGGTTATCCTGTTTGATTACTACTTAGCCTTCTTTCCAATTAATAAAAGCGCGTCCAGATGCGTCGGAGACCACTGTCTCTCCTTCACATAAAACCGGTAGAAATTTTAGTTTTGAATCTTTGATATGCTATAGAGAAACAAAATGGGAGAAGTAAATACATTTTGCATAAAACCATAAATAATAATCCTACAAAAATAATGAACAATCACTACTAGATAACTGGCCTATTGTAACGGTATAATTGCAACGGATTTTCTATTATGTTACCATAAGTTGTTAAGGTAATGATCCTGTAACGGTTATAAAAAATTGACTTAATGTAATACTACATCGGTAATGGATTATCTCTTATGTTACAATAGACAAACTATTGCAATGGTCATGTGTAATGGTTATCCAAAATTAAAAAAGAACACCTATAGTAATAATAATTTTAATAGTGCATCTAAAATAAATGGCGCAAAATTAAAAAGAGAAAGGCGGTAGAACGAAAATTTTGTGTTAAACTCTCCCTCTCCCTTCACTTCTCTGTCTTCCACAATCACTCTACCCGTGGAACCCTTCATGTGCCCTAGCAGCGGAAACACAATTTCCTTCTCTTGTCTCTGCGCCGTCGAGCCTGCACCGCTGATCCACCACCACCGAGCCGCACATCTCGTTTCCCCAACCAACAAACCCTACCCGTCTCCCTATTATATCTTCTCTTACCTTCCCTCTCTCTCTCACAATGAAAACCGAACCCCTGTGTCTTGTAATCTTGGAATCGAGCCACCAGGTCATCGCCACCGCACCTAGTTCGGCCACCACTAAAAGACAATTGCAACTTGGGAGCGACGCCGGTTGTTCCACGCCAGGGCACCGTCGACAACAGATGTAGAGACGGCTCGACAGTAGCATGAGGTGGTCGGGAAATTCGTTGCGGCTCCACTGTTGTTCACTGTCAGGTTGTCGTCGGGTTTTGTTGCCGCTTGTCTGACGCCGGCGATCCTTCCTCTTCCACCCCAACCTACCACCCTTGAGCAAATTTACGTGTCTCAATATTGTTGGGTGAGATTTTTGTATCTATAGTAACCTAATTTTAGAATTTGGGGATTTTGTGTTTAGGGTTAATTTGTATGTATGGATGTGTGATTATATGTTAATTTTGTGTTGTAAATGATGCTTTGATATATGTGTAATTTGGGGTTTTGTGATTTATTTTAGATGTATGCAGGGTTATTTAGAAAGTGAATGCATGAATTATTATTATTTGGTGAATAATTGCGGATGTCTGGTGATTGCGAAGTGGGTGTGATATTTATCGTATAATCATAGTAATTGTTTATGTCGGAAAGGTTGGAATGACTATATTCTTTTCTTAGTCGTTATGAATGAATTGTATGTCATGATTTGTTGATATGTATTGAGCTTGTTATATATTTATCTAAGTTAGGGAATGACGGTATGAAAGAAGCGGATGTGTGTAGGTGGTGATGTGTTGAATTGATTGTGTATCGTTTTAGACTTAGTGTTGACGCATATAGTCTCTTTTTAGGAACCTTGAGATATATGCAGGTAAATGTAAACCACTTCTTTGAATACTTATCCAAAATGTTTTTCTTCTTAAATACTAACCTTGTATATGTTGTCTTGACCATTTTCTCTACCTTTTCTATGTTTGTTAACCTTTAAAGAGCACGAGATTAGGTGACCCATTTGTTGTATAAGTTTACAATTTGGCTTTATACATTGATTGCTTTAATGGATGACAAAATGCATGACATAGTGTGTTAGATGATCTTTTCTATTTGTTATTACTTGGTTGTTTATCTTTTGTTTGAACTTAAAAGTGTTCATATGCTAATCTAAATGCAACCGTTCATGGTTTCTTGATTTGTTGAACTTAAAATGTTGTGATTAGAACGTGAGTAATTGTGGCTATATTTGTGATCAAACCAACCATAAAATTTGTAGCTATTAGTTGTGGCTATAGGTTTATGATTTACTTGATAAGCCTTTAAAGTGTTGATTTTGTTGAACTTAGATCGTGACCAACTCATGAACGATTTGTGTTGGGATTAAAATATGTAGCTACTTTTCTTGTACCCATCTATACATAGTTGGTTTCCACGACCAACCTTTTGTGTCCATAATTGATGATTTTAGTAGCTTATTTTGTGGCTATTTAGCTACCCTGTTTGTTCATAGGTTACTTCCGTTTAGAAGTTATGTTTCTCCCTTTTATACAAATCTGAATACTCAAGCTTTGATGGTTTAAGATGCAAATAAGAGGAAAAGGTGAACAAACTCGTGGTAATTCAGTTATATTATTCCTACACATAAGAAGCGACATCAGAGAGTCTTCAAGCTTCCAAGTCCAAGTCCTTGATCACATGCAATGTTACATTTTTTCTTGGTATTCTTATTTAATTTCCGCTATAAATACACATTACGTTTTTAGAATTTAACTTTATTGCTCTAATTCATCTTTGTGTAATGAGGAGACTAACTTCTAGATTTTAAAGTGATTCCAGATTTTGCATGTGCACTTGGAAATGCAAATGAAGAGCAAATTGTGGGTAGCGATGTTGAAGTTTTTCAATCACCACAGGTAAGTATTGAAATTTTGTGTTGCTGAGATTTTAAAGTACTTGGGAGATTTTTTCAATGTTGCTACTATTGAGATTTTTTTGTCGTTGCTGCTGAAGTATTTTCCATTTTGTTGTTGATATGTTCTCCTTGTGGTTTAAAATCATCTAATTGGTTGATGATATTTTTCTCTATCCTTGTGGTTTCAAAAGTAACCATTGGGTTGTTGAGATTTTTTTGTTGTATATCGTTATTGAGTTGTTGTTCTACTAAAACAACAGACTTGCTATTCTACTTTGACCTATGCATGTTGCTTAAGTTCTTGCTAATGTTTTTGATTTTGTATCATTTTGACAATCTAAGTTGTTGTTGCTTTAGCTTTGAAATAGATTTTGCTTACTATTGTTGAGTTGTTGTTGTTATAGCTTTAGAATATAGTTTGATATGGTAATTGAACTATTGCAGGATGCAAACAATGAAGGATGAAGTTCTAGCAAGATTCATGACTAGCTTTATTTTCCGCAAGAAATTTTTTGGTTTGATTATGTGATCAACCATTAGGGGCTTGGACAAATGTACACTTTATGTCTATGTTGCATTAGACATTAATGAATTATCTAACTTCACATTTAAAATATTTATCTGTGAATTATTATTTGTATTTTCTATAATTTACAAATTATCTAATTGGTTGTACACATTATGTATTATGGTAACCATTATAGATCGTATGACAATGGTTCTATGTAAGGTGACATTTGTCTACTTTTTGTAATGGTTGTCCCTTGGTAAGGGTCTATCAATATTGTAATGGTAATATCTATTGTAATAATACTTAATTTTTTGTAATGGTTGCACCTATTGTAATAGTTATGTGTCTATTGTAATTGTTTTGGACTTGATTTTTCAAACCATTACAATAGAGTTTATCTTCGTTGCTACATACCTATTGCAAGACAGGCTATTGTAGCGGAGCATAATTCATTACTAAAGCCTTATTGTAACAATTTTAAATCCTTAAGTAACTAATTTTAACGGTTACAAGAAGCCATTTATTTAGTAGTGAATGTACACACATATGGACTAAATACATTTTTATTCCGTTTTCATTTTTGGATTTACAACCAAACGGGGCTGATAGGAGTATATTGGAGTTCATTGGACTAAAACGAGAAAACCCAAAGAAGAAAATTTCTAAAAATTATTCTAAAATATTTCAAATACATTTATTCATTAAAACTCTAATTTTCATTATTCTAATTCTTTCAAACATTATATAAAGTTTAAAAAAAAAAAAGCCTAACATCATAGGGAGTAGTTACAAACCAAACACCTCCTGAGATTGTTGCAAACCAAACACCCCCTAAGATAGTTGTATGGCCAACATTTTTAGTCCAACCTAGCTACGTAGAGACATACGTTATCTATGATTCATATATAAGTTTAGTATCATTGTGGTCCAAAACTAATAAATAGAGGCGTGTAAATCGATAAGCGTTATTTGCTATCAGCAGAATTTGAGCGCACGTACCTTACCGGTCCTTACGTATTAAATGACGGAGTCGGAGATGGTTACGTAGCCGGTCTAGGTTGTATTAATGTTGCGGCTAGAATGTGTATCGGTGCATGATAGCTAGGCTAGTTCATACGGTCTAAATGTTGGAGGTTGATAGGTGCTAAGACTTGGGAATAAAACTCTAACGTCGGCTACAAAACCTCTATAAGTCTAGTGATTTTACGATGAAATCTCATGAGTTTATGTATAATGTCGCTTATCGAGTGCATGTTTTACATGTCATTGGAACCGTTAGATGTAAAATCAATGATATCTAGCTAGCTTGTACCGAAAAAAAATGTCAGAAGGAGGCCTCGAACCTAAGACCAGGAAAATTAATAAGTATACTCTTTACTAACTAGACTACTAATACATTAATACTATACATCCGAGGTCCTCTTCATGAGAACAGGTTGCATCGGCTCCGAGCCGGGTTTGACTAGCTGATCTAGGTCTTAACTTGGAGACCATAAGCTAGCTAGACTAGCTCGTCCAAGTCTTGATGTTAAACATAGTCTAGTTTTAGAATCGTGTAGACTTATTAAGAAAATATTAAAATAGAGCCATTTTACACATTAGTTGATGAAAATGGGGTGTAATGAGTTTTATTATAGTACAATTGACAACTGCATTTTGGCATGATTAATGGTCGACATTATCTTATAACACGTTGATGTGAAATTTTATAGTCATTGCCGTATATTATAAACATATCATTGTCTAAGTGTTAACTTGTACAGCTACATGCAACAATTCAAATTCATTACGGGACTTTCCATTCCATATATATATATATACATAATGATATAATATAATGCGTCACCGATTAAAAAATAATAATACGGATTATAAGCATGCTTCTTAATCAATTAGCAGTTACCACATGGATCTTACATTATCTGGAATTCTTCATTATACTCCAGGCGGTCCCTTCAAGGAAGGGAGGTTAGGGTAGAAAATTAGGGGTTTTATGTTTGTTTTATTTTATTTATTTGAGTTGTTTATATAAATAATAAATATATTATATATTTTTTCATAAAAAGATAAAGAAACCTACAACTAGAAAATAGGAATGAAATTGGGTAAATAATTGAGGGGTCAACTTCTTTTTTAACCTTTGTTTGGTTAGCGAAAATAATATATATAACGTCAGTTAATGTGCAAAATCAGACCGGACGGGTAAGGTCTATGTTTTTTTGAAAATTCGGATTACGATCTAGGTCCGATTTTGGACCGTATTAAACCGTAATTCGGGTTGGACAATAGAGTGCGAATATCCGGTCCGGTCCGAAATATTTAAAATTGCGCAATTAAGGTACAATCGGTCCAACCCGGAACCGGACTGGTCTGGACCGAACCGTAATGGTTCGGTCCCGTTCCAGTCTACGGTCCAAAGTGTTATCAATTTATGGTCCACCGGTCCGGATCGTATGCACAAACCTAACGTCAGTTAATTTACAACAATAGGGTACCGTTAAGTTGACAACACTAGAACGTCGGTACGATTTAAAGGTTTGAATCGGACTGATTTGATACATGTAGAAATGCTGAAGCTCTTAAAGCTTATTTTATTTAATTGACTTAAATTGTTTATATAAATATAAGACGACGATTGAGTTTTAGCATTAATAGATTATATGCTAATCAATAATAATATATTTACTAACATATATAAATTTGGGTGTTGTTCAGGTAAGACAAAATATTCCGGTAGGGTTGTGCGAACAGTGAGGTTGCATGTGCGTTCGACCCGTGTCCCAATTTTTCTTTTTCTTTTTCTTTTTTCTTTTCTAGAAACGAATGAAAATGATGGTTCAAAACTTATAAAGAGATAGTTCATGACTTATAAAATGATAGTCCATGAATTGTAATAGAATAGTTTATAATGCAAAACTTATAAAGGATAGTGCATAACTTATAAAATGAAAGCTCATGAATTATAATAGAATAATTCTTAACATATAAACGATTAATTTATAAATAATTTGATATTATATATTAAAAAGTAATAGTTCATGAATTATACGAGAATAGTTCAAAGCTAATAAGAGAATAGTGCAAAACTTATAACATGTTAGTTCAAAAAAAATTTCATTCGTTTCTGTAAAAAAAAAAAAAACTTTTAAACACGTGTCAACCGCACACGCAACCGTACCGTAAAAAGGGTCATAATTTGATTATAATCAAACTGTTTGGTATGCATATCACATCATATATAAGATAGATGCATGTGATTATAATTAACTTTAGCTATCCACGTAGCTAGTCAAGACAATATTTTCAATTTATCTTCTTAATAATTAGTTTCTGAATAAACAATATTCCTATTCAAAAACCTTTTTTTATTATTTATTTATTTTCATTTTAACATTTCAAAATTTATTTATAACTCATACAGTTCAACAAGTCAATGTTATCTTATATCCAAATTAGATTTGTATTGTCACATTTCAAAAATAGACACAATAATATTCATCTATCCACACATATTATCACAAATATTTAATCTTTTGAACAACAATTAACAAGTCTAATACCGTCAAAAGCTCACCAGGATAACGATCGAATTGATACAACAAGATCACACGTTTCATATGGTGATTAATTTAAGCATATTGTATATTTTAAAACACAGTCCTATAATATATTTAATCTTTTATAACAAACTATCGTATTTTTATTTAAAATATCTAAGAATTAACCTTTTGTAAATAATAAGAAATAACTATATTAAAAAAGATTCAAATATTCAAATGAGTTATTGATTCAAATAAAGATTTTTAAAATTATACACTAAAATAATTATAACTATGTAGAGGGTAGATGTTCAGGTGCGCTTTATAATTTCGGATAGGGTCGTGCGGCTTAAAGTTGAGCTGACACGTGTCCAAATTTTTTTTTTTCCTTCAGAAACGATTATTGTTTTTTCCAGAAAAGAATGAAAATTTTTTTGAACTACCATATTATAAATTCTGCACTATACTCTTATAAACTTTGAACTATTTCTATATAATTCATGAACTATTACTTTTAAATATATTATATCAAATTATTTATAAATTTATCGTTTATATGTTATGAACTATTCAATTATAATTCATGAACTATCATTTTATAAGTTATGCACTATGCTTTATAAATTTTGAACTATGAACTATTCAATTATAATTTATGAAGTATCCCTTAATAAGTTTTGAACTATTACTTTCACTCATTTATAAATTTTGCACTATGAACTATTCTATTATAATTCATGAACTATCTTTTTATAAGTTATGAGCTATTCCTTAATAACTTTTGAACTATCATTTTCATTCGTTTCTTGAAAAAAAAAAATTGAGACACGTGTCAGCTCTACGTTTAGCCGACGATCCTACCGGAATAATGTGCCTTACCTGAACAACACCCCTATGTAAAGCCGTTTTAAAAAAATATAAATCATATTAAATTTTAATTGCTTAATTAGAAATGTTTTGATCAAAAAATTTTATATTTTACTGTAAACTAATTTCAAGTAGTTTGAACAAATTATCGAATGCGAGTCTTGAAAACCAGCCACCGCTGAATCTAATTCTAAGGGCCCGTTTGGTTCCAACTCCGGAAACGGAAACGGAAACGGAATGAAAACGAATTTAGTCCATATGTATATCCATATTCATGAAATTTTATGGAATCATTCCCCATGGTTTAATGAAAAATGCACTTGCTTCCTCACATTTTATTACCCTATAGGGTATCAAAAGTAATCAAACTCTCATCCAATTACTACAAACCACAATGAGTGATTCCAAAATTTTTAATGAATAAGGGTATACGTATTGACTAGATTCGTTTCCATTCCGTTTCCGATTTCGGAGTTCAAACCAAACGGGCCCTAAATGATAATAATTAGTGAACAATTTTTTTTTTGTTTGTACAATTTAAAGTCAAACGCAGTTATTCAACCATAATCACTAATTATTATCACAAAATTAAAATCGTCTTCCACCGATTCATTTAGGACGTGCATACTATTAATGTAGACTATTCTTTTTTATATAATTATTACAAAAATAATAAATTTCAAAATATTACATAATATTCTACAAATATCCCATTCTAGTATGTAAAAATATGAATGTATGATTACAAATATTTGCATAAAAATAAGTTCATTTATAGAAAAAGAAATATGTAAGCAAAATAATTTTTTGCTTTGACTGACATTATCGCATTGTTTTATTTACATAAACTTTTCATACGTTAAACATTTTAATGCATCAAAATATTTTAAAAAAATGACCTCTTCGTAGATCCATCATTCATGTGCTTGCAAAGCACAATGTAAAAGAATAATTTTATAAAATATATTATCCTTTTTGTTATATTAATATCGAATACTTATGTCTTTCACGTCGGAGAACCTTCACAATTATGACATTAAGATCCACCTCCAACAGGAAAACAACTCTAACCAGAAATTGGCAAGCATGGTCACCTTTGTAAAAAATAAAATAGACGATAATCAATTGGTCCAACCAGCAGTTACGTGATGGAATGTTTGGATCGAAAGAAACCAAAATATTTTTAGCAATAAGTAAACTCAAAATATTAGGGTACGAGTACAAGACAAAATCAGGAGCTGGAAGGATGCGAACAAAAGAAATAACCAAACAAAACAAAAAGTGGCTATAAGTAATAGAAAAACTAGAAATATCCAATGGCTAAGACCGGATAACGGATTTGTCAAGTTAAACTTTGATGGATCTAAACGCGATTCCGGGGAGTCAGCTTTCGGTTTCATTCTAAGAAACCAACATGCATCAACCATCTCCTTAGGCTACGAACAGTGTGGGAACACATCGGTCCTTCATGGTGAAGCATGCGCTCTAAAGGGAGGGTTTGATCAGAGCATGTGATATGGAGATCAATAAACTTGAGATTGAAGGAGATAATCTTACAATCATCAATTCTATTAAGCAAATTTGGAAACCCCCATGGGAACTTGATCTCATCATTTTAGATATCACTAATATTTTGGTCAGTTTCCAACAGGTCAAAGATACAACACGTCTTTAGGAAAGTAGGTTGTCGATAAGCTCGCAGAGTTGGGACATGACTATCCGTTAGGTTGCGCTTCGATGTCCTCCCAGGTGGTGTATTTCATCCTAAAGGATGCTCTAGGTTGGAGAGTCTCGAGAAGATCTAATCTAATCGCTTACCGTACGGTATTAAAAAAAAAAAAAAACGTGAAAACACTCACCCATATCAATATTAATAAAATAATGATAATGTGGTAGATATTTATAAATATAGAATTTACATTATTTTTCCTTATAAATATTATTTTTAAATTGCGGTCATGCTCCAAATAAAAAACTTACTACTTTTAGTTTTTTTAAAAAAGTAATTTTTATAAAAAAAAATCTCCAGGATAGTTTGGGATTTTTTTGTCTAGTTGGAAAAGCAAATTCTCTTCCTCCTCCATATAGTGAGAAGTCACACAACTTATAATAAGCTCTAACACCTCCTCCACCACCCATCCCCATCCTTATCAATTTCAAATCCAAACCAAAAATTTACACTTTCAAACAATCGTTTTCCTCTTCTCGTTGAATTATCATACAAGAAGAATCCCTGGAAATCTCATATTCTGATTCCAGATAGGGGGGAGGAAATATATAGATAGAGACGGTGGTGGTCAGGGAGCTGGCTTCTTTTGAGAAAATGTTGGAGATTTGCACTCGGCCATTGGAGACCTGCTTTGGAGCAGGAGGTTGGGGTGGTGGTGGTGGAGGAGGAGTTGGTCGTGATGACGAACTTGTTTGGCAAACGAATTTGAGACGTCATGCTTCTGGCGAGTATTCAATGGCTGTTGTTCAAGCGAATCCTTCACTTGAAGATCAAGGACAAGTCGTCGCTTCTCCCTCCGCCACCTATGCCGGTGTGTTCGATGGTCATGGCAGCGCTGATGCTGCTCGCTTCATCAATTCCAACCTCTTCTCTTTCATCCACAGTATGCCTATATTTCTTTACTTCGTTCATTTTAGGGGTTTTCAAATTTTCAATTGGATTTGAACTTCCGTGCTGACAATTCGATATAATGACGATCTTCTGTTTGTGTATAGAGTTTGAATTAGAACAAGGTGGATTATCTGCAGATGTATTGAGAAAAGCATTTGAGAAAACTGAGAATGAGTTCCTTCAAGTAGTAAGGAAGGCATATATTAAAAACCCCCAAATCGCATTATCCGGTTCCTGTTGTCTCGTGGCTGCCATTGCTAACAACAATCTGTACACTGCAAACCTTGGGGATTCTCGTGCTGTCCTTGGTAGGAAGGTTTATGACGGCAGGATGTTCTCCCTACCTACTGTTGTGGCCGAGCGGCTAACTTCTGATCATAACGTTGGCGATGAAGATGTGAGGAAGGAGGTTCGCGCACTTCATCCTGATGACTCGCATATCGTTGTGTACACTCGCGGATTTTGGCGAATCAAGGGAATTATTCAGGTACAGATGTCAACCTCCAATTTATTCCTGCTACAATTTTCATTTGGTTATTCATCGTTGATTGCTATTGATTATTGAATCGAAGAATTGTTCTCGTTTGATGTTTGAGTATGATTTGTGTGGCTAGCGATTTTTTCCTGTAAGATTTTCAGTTATTTCACTGCAACACTCTTTGAAGCAGTCATTTGATGTCAGATAATATGTTTGTTGGTGTTTACCTTTCTAGAAATGGTCATGTTCAGATGTTCTTGCTAATTTATGAACTGAAAATTTCCTGCATAAGAAACTATTGGCCTATCTGTTTGAAGGGTCATCTCAGATGATGATATTATATTACTTTCCAGACGGATGATATTGATGTATATATGAACTAGCTGACTACACGCTTCATCAACCGTGAAAAGCATGTTTGGTGAGGATAATCACCTTTCACATAAGTTTCCAAAATTTGTTCACTTGATTTGTTTTTATTCCTAATCCACCTTCTTCTTGCTTGTTTCATTCTACATTTTCTTGTTGCCACCGCTTAACCTTTCATAATCTGAAAGGACCATGATACTAGGGCTCTAAGTTATAGAGCCGTGAAGAATAATGCTGTCACTTAGATATCATTGTTTATTAACTGTCACGAGTCATCTAGTTGATCCCATGCCTACTGTGATGGAATGTTTTTTTGGTCAGAAGCGTTATAATTGAAACTTCACCATTATTAGGTATCAAGGGCCATTGGAGACATATATTTGAAGTTTCCTGAATTTAGCAACCTTTACAAGCAATTTGGGACATCAGTTCCCTTAAAGAAAGCTGTAATTACTGCAGATCCATCAATATCAGTTCGAAAGCTGGATGCAGATGACTTGTTCTTGATCCTTGCATCAGATGGACTTTGGGAGCACATTAGTGATCAAACAGCTGTTGAAATAGTCTACAGGAGTCCAAGAGTTGTAAGATTTCTTGCATTTTGTTGTATCATGTAACTCAGATTCGATCCGGTGAAAGATGAGGAGAGTAAAAATGCACAAATATACACATTATGACATATTTGTGAATTTTTTACGCTCGTTTTTCACAATGAGAGTTCATCACATGATCATTTCTCTTAAATTTCTTACCATAAGTACTTTGCATTTACCAGGGAATTGCAAAGCGGCTGGTAAAAGCAGCAATGCAAGAAGCAGCAAAGAAAACAGGACTGAAATACGAGGAATTATCCATATTCGAGAGGGGGATAAGGCGCCATATACACGATGATATAACGGTAATTGTGTTATACTTTGATCGTCCGGTCAGTTTCTCAAAGGATCAGACTAATAGCAATACGCCTCTTCTGAGTCACTCTATCACACCTACCGATATTGTTGCGTACAACACAGGTTCATTCGATTGTACACTACTAGACGACGTTTCCTCAGGCTGAATATGTTTTGTTTTCCGTTATCGTATTGTCAAACCTAGGAGGAGTGTGTACTCGAAAACGAGCACATTATACAAGTATATGATGTTGTATACATATTCAAAGAAACCTGATATAATCAAAGGTGTTCTTGGCAGTTGATTGCAATTTCAATTGTATTGTAAGAATGTGTTCAGTTTAACTCATTAAGATTAGCATATTTCAGCACTGAGGTCAAAGTAGGTATTGGTAAGTCACAATTGACTAAGGCTTAATTAGTGAAGAATTAAGATTAGCAATTAGGCATGATTTGGTTTGATTTATTGGTATCTTTTTTTGCCGGATCTAGCTTCAAGTTTTGACAGTGACAATAGCGTCTATTCTCTTTACATGACTTGACATTTGACAAGTTCATTACAACTTGCAAATAAACAGTTGGTCCCTCGTAGGCTCATAGCTGTCATTTTGATGGATCCTGTTACGCGATTGTCAGGAAAAATTCTACGTATATTCATTAAAATCTCTATCAGTAAATCATAAATATTTTAATTTATTTAATATAAATTAAAGTTGATTCCACTAATGTATTAGATGGTTGAGATTAGTGGAAGAAATATTCCACTAATACATTATTATTACTAACAAAACCAACGCCTTAAAAATATTTGAAACAATTTGATTTACTAGGCTTTTTCTACTTTTGTGTTTAGTAAATATATTCATTGAGAAAAGAGTGGGTAGAGTTTGAGAATAATTACAAAAGGTTGGGGTATATTGACTTAATTGAAACATTAAAAAGGTTACTACTCTAATTTCTCAAAAAGACCTGGTTACCAAAATTGCCCTAAATATTTTAACTATGATATCTTTATTACTTATAATATTTTATTTAAAATATATCTTTTATTCTTTTTGTAAGATGATCGAGCCAACTAGCAACCGACAGCAGCCTGCAACCGCACCGGTCATTTATTATATTCAGTTAATTAGTTATGAAATCTTTTTACGTAGGGCGTTATGTATTAGTTGACTGGTTGGTTTTGACTTTTCAAATAGTTAGTGGGCCTGTTTACGGCCCATTAGATATTGGGCCTGACACGAAACTCAAAATGGGCTGGCAAAGCCTTTGTATCACGTATCTTCCCAAGAGATATTGGTATGAGTATAACCCTTAGAAATTCGGGGTTAAATCACTTATTTCAATAAATGCATTCACGTGATTCGATTTCCAACTTTAATCATTTCCCCTCGTATCTCAACACTAATATCATTACTTTGCTCGATTTGCTAAGGCTAGCTTATCGATTTAGGTCCCGTTTGGTGTCTAACTCCGAAAACGAAAACAAAATGAAAAACGAATTTAGTCCATATGTATATCCATATTTATGAAAATGAAAACGGTGAATGCTTTTAAAGAGATGAAAAGAACGTGTTGGTATAGTTGGATATTATTACGTAAAAATGCCAAACTCATTTATGATACATTAACGTAAAAATGACATTTGATCAAAATGCAAAAACTTGATTTGTCGTAGCGTGAGAGGCTGAGAGCTACTTGGGCAAAATACGAGTTGCATTGACCTTTGTCCTTATAGAACCTTATTAATAACGAACATGACAAGGCGATTTCCCAACGGTACACGGGACCTATTCGCCTACCACTTGCTCGCAAACTCGGCCTCACACTTTCACTACTTAACAAAATAATTTAAGTATAACTCATTTTGCCAAAATAATTTTACGAAAAAATATCAAAATTTTACAATATAACAATTCTATACCTCAAAATATACCTTAAAATTTACAATTGTTTCAATTTTATCTCAATAATTTTACCAAAAAATGTCAAAATTTACAATAAAGTAATTTCAGATTTTTTGTACAACCAAGTACACACAACTCCGTAATTTAAAAAATAACTTTACTTTATTTTAAAAGAACGTTTATAATTTATAAAATCCTCTTTATGAAACTAAATGGGATGAGTTTGCTTTGAAATCTGTATTGAAAGGCGCAAGCCTAATTAAACTTTTATTTTGTTATGTTCATTTTTGGGTGAAGTTATTTACACTCGCATTTTTACTCAAAGAAGACAATCTCGGACTCAACTTCGAAGGTGCATTTTAGATGACCGGAGCATGCGCCTTCTGCTACTATCCAAAAACCTCATAATTTTCTCCCTTGCGATGTGGATGCACTTCCCTTCACTTGAAGATGTGATCGACGATAGTATTCCATTTGACATTCTCGATATCCAAGTTAATATAGAACTCATCTCCAAGTAAGGAGAGACCAAATTATTTTTGGGCCAAATTAAATTACAGGGTTTTTATTTCTAAATGTCGGAATTTACTTCGTCTATATTTACAAAGTCTTAAACCTCCAATTTTCATAAGTATTACCATTGTTGCAACATTCGTTTGATGTAGTGGTTAGATGTATCGCATCCTTTACGTACGCGGGATTGCGGGTCACATCCACATTCGACATGCGTAACAATTGGATAAATAACAATCTAATTATCTTTGTTATACGATAAATACAGGTTTAGTTGTACATTGGTTGTTTAGGAAAGATATTATTTTAGATTTGTTGTTTAAAAAGGATTGTTTTAGATTGTGTTTTTTATTTTTTATAAAAGCTTTTTTAAGTTGTTTAGTTAAAGATTAATTTTAGAGGCTCGTATATGTGTAAAAAAAAAACTAAAATAACCTCAATCTACAACTAATCCATTCTAATTTTTAACGGGGGTATTATTTATACGATTTCACTTTACTCATTACCAAATATTTTATATAGCACCGGCGTCGCATCCGAAGGTTCGCTAACGTCATTTCTTTCTAGATTAAATGTCGAAACCAAAGGTTAGCGCCCAAAACTCTTAAAAAATTCCGCCCACGGTCCTATAAAATATCTACAATAGGTTTAAAATTTTGTTACAAAACACCCAAAAAAATTCCCCTTGAAATTATTTTTAAATAATTTTGGACACCGGTACGTGGGTTAACATGTTTTTTTCCGTTGGTACCAACAAAGACAGTGTATATAGCCACTTAACATTTAAAATAATCCCTAAAAAGTCTACTTGATGAGAGTCGGTGGTTTTCTTACATATAGTCGCACTTCATATAAATTACATGAATGATAATTGATGAATTAAACTCTCATAAAAGTCACAATACACGAAATTCATAATGTAAATTAAAATATATGCTAGTAAGATAATTCACAGAATTATTCGTACCGTAGTAAATACGTCGGGCATGAATATGTGAAGTTGTATGGGGAGATCTATGAGCTGGACAAACCCTACATCTCGCCCCCACGATATGTTCCATGTTCCCTGTAGCACTCACTAATTTCCCACCCATCTTATCAGTACCCAAACACATGTGGCTATAACTCTCCCGCGTAAGCTCCGTTACACCATACATAGCCGATATTTTTAGTTGGATTTAATTACACAAAATTACCCTCAAGTTTATCTTTATTTTTTTTCACAAAATCACCTACTAGTTTTTACTTTTTACAAATTATCAGTAAATTTGGCTATTCGTTCAGCTACCACATGTCCACAAACGCATCCTCCAATTTAAATGTTTATACAAATAAAGTATTTTCTACTTTTGTTTTTGAAAAATGTCAATTACTATAAACATAAAATGTAGGCGGCTGTTTTGAAATATAAATTAATTTACGGATGAGTTTGTAAAAAAGAAGTCTATTTTATGGGTGGTTTTGTGTAATTCTACGCTATTATATAACTGCAAAACTAGCTCTTCTTCTCCTTTTCACATGTTTGCTTCACCTCTAGAATAGACGGTTAACCACGAACTCATCCATGGGGATAGTCGAAGAAGCGCACAACGTGAAGGTTTTAGGCAGCGGCGAGCAGGTTATAGTGCTCGCCCATGGATTCGGCACCGATCAATCGGTGTGGAAGCACTTGATACCGCATCTGGTCGACGATTACCGTGTTGTTCTATACGATAACATGGGCGCCGGAACTACTAACCCTGAATACTTCGATTTTGATCGATACTCGACGCTTGAAGGATACGCTTATGATCTTCTGGCTATACTTGAAGAGCTTCAGATACCTTCCTGCATCTTCGTCGGTCATTCCGTTTCTGCCGCCGTTGGTGCTCTCGCTTCCATCACTCGCCCCGATCTCTTCACTAAGCTCATTATGATCTCCGCTTCTCCTAGGTTTGTTCTTCTCCGTTGTTTAAGTTGTTCGGATTCTCGATCGATTACTGTTATTTCTTTGTTTTCAATTTGTTAGATGGTTCTGCTTTTGTACTTCATGATTTTGAAAGGAATCCGTAAAACCAAAGTGAATTTGGACAAAAATGATGCGAGGAATAGTAACAATCTTTGTATAATATCCTAATATCACAATCGCAGTATCCGATTACACGACTGTCATATTCTTTGGAATTAAAGTGTCCATTATTCTATTTGCTGATTTGAAGTTTATGTTTATACATAAATAATTACTTGCGGATCTTCTGCAAATTTGTGTGTTGTTGAACTTACATAGCTTGAATCTATTTTTCTGCATTTCATTTTAAGATCCTGCTATGTATAAATGCACAGCTTATCCAAAACATTATTGTCATCCATTTTGGTGCTGGAAAATCTTCTGTGATATCTCGCTGATATGAAAATCATGTTGACTGACTTGAGTAGCTTGTATACCGAAGTTGCCAAATGTAGTCTGAGGATTTTTTTTCAGTTGTATTTCTGCTTATCGCTGAATTTTATTGGCATCCAATTTGTGTTTGAATCATATAATATACTAACAAACTTTCATATAATTTTCCATTTAGGTACTTGAATGATGTGAACTACTATGGAGGATTTGAGCAAGAAGATCTAGACCAACTATTCGACGCTATGCAATCCAACTTCAAGGCCTGGTGTTCAGGATTTGCCCCACTGGCAGTAGGCGGCGACATGGACTCAGTAGCCGTCCAAGAGTTCAGTCGCACACTCTTCAACATGCGTCCGGACATAGCCTTAAGTGTTGCACAAACCATTTTCCAAAGCGATCTCCGTCAGATCCTCTGCCACATAACCGTCCCTTGCCACATCATTCAAAGTGTTAAGGACCTGGCGGTTCCTGTGGTGGTTTCTGAGTACCTCCACCAGCATCTTGGAGGTGAGTCCATTGTTGAGGTGATGACATCTGAAGGTCATCTTCCTCAGCTCAGCTCACCCGATACTGTCATTCCTGTTATTCTTCGTCACATTCGCCACAATATCGTTGTTTAATCAATCTTCTCGGTATCTTTGTTGCGTATTTTTCGTTGTGTAAGTGAAAGTTTATGGTTCACATAAACTTGCTACAGATTAAACTTGATTAGGCTGGTCTGTGGTGTGTTTATGTGATCCTATGTAGCTTGTTTATGTAGTATTGTGTATGATCTTCGTTATACTTGTTTATTGTAACGGACATTCGATATCATGTTGAATGCCTTAGTTTTATTCTGTAAACCAATCCTTTGCTTTCTTCATGGAGCAATCCAAGGGTTGATGACTTCACTCTTAATTGTATGATAATAAGGAACTATATGTCCTTTAGACCAGTTTCTATGATTCAATAATCTTGATTAGTATATAAGTTTTCTCTAACTTACATTGAATTGCCTCCAATGCTGGATCCTTTGGCAAATGAGAAACCTCCATTTTGTCCCTTTGTATTTTCTTTCAACTTTTGGGGACTTGATTACTAAACTAGGCCCATAAGTGGGCTTTATATGGGCCTGATGCTGGGGCTGGCCCAATGAGAGATCCATCGAATAGAGTCCTTTTTCACTAAGAAAAAAGAGGAGTTATCTTATGATAAAAAAAACATGATGTATAGTATAAATAAGAGGGTCTCATATGGGCCTGATACACATTCAAAAGTAAATGTTGTTATAAAATATGACTTTACTATTTGAAACAGTATATGTTGAGAAAAATATATTTTTTATACATTATTATTTGTATACTTTTACTTCATTTTCAACATAAGAAAGGCAATGCACCTACAATTACGTACGTACAAAGTTTCACGTGAAGTGTAGTTAATTTTTATAATTAAAAAAACCCTTAATTTCTATCAAGTCTTACTTATTTAAAATCATAACATCTCGTAGAGAATACATGATCAAATTTTCCTCATCGTTGTAAATTTGTAGTGACCTATATACACAATTGAGAAATATATACCTTAATTTATTCAATTGTGTAGGAAAAAGCTGAATATGACCATAAAAAAGTACTAATCTATAATTTATGAAACTAATTTGGTAGCAAAGCGAAAGATGCCATTGGGGCCAGGTCCACAACATGGCGGTGCTGGGAGGCGAAGAATAACAAAAAGGGGTCAATGAACACAAATTATTAGCTCTACCTTCACTCAAATCTAATACGGATGTATAATATGGCAATTATGGAATGATTTAATAATCACTAATCAATATTGGGAGTATCAAACAAATTACTAATCATTATAGGGAGAAAACAATGTATGTTCAACTCAATTTGAGCTAATAAAACAAGATTTTGAGCTAATAATGATAATTCAATTGTTATCGGTGATATATACAATTTATTTCAAAAAAAAGTTGGGTCAAACCCACCACTACATATGTTAATAGGGTCATATACACACCAATGTGTTTTATGATGCGCTTTAGGACTACCATGCTTAAAAGACAGGTGTGTATTTTATAACCGAGCTAGTTTTAAGTAGGGATGACAATTTCATTCGTATTCGACGGATATCCGACCACCCAATCCAACAAAAAAGGTAAAAATCCGTTAAAAGACGGATGAAAACGGGTGGCGGATGAAGCGGGTGGTAGATCGGGTCGGATGCGGGTGGACATTTCATCCACCCATCACCCAACCCATCATCAACCCATCCATCCGACCCGTAATCACCAGCTTGAAATTATATATATATTTTTTAGTATTTGTAGTTTTGTATTATAAAATATTTACCATTATTTTATTACTATATAATTATGTTATATAAACCCTATATTTTATTTTCTAGTTTTATTTTTTTTGGATTTCTAATATATTTTGTTCCTTATTATTGATTCATTATTAAAAAAAATATTTTAGATCTTGCTTTGTTAATTGTTATAGTGTTGTACTTGATATCATGTACATTTATGTTATTTTTTCTTTGAATTTAAGTGTTCTTGATTTTGAGTAAAATATTTAAATTTTTTTACTATTTATAACTGAAGTGTAAAACACCCGATCCACCCGTTTCATCCGATGGATGTGGGTGGATTGGATGCGTGAGACCCTTAACGGGCGGTGGGTCGGGTGGGGTGAGCAATTTTGGGTGATGGATCGGGTGGCGATCAAGGTCATCCACCCGTCACCCGATCCATTGCCAAAATTTGAAGGACTTGGGAAAACAAGGATCACTAAGTGAAATTATCAAAATTTGAAGGACACAAAACGAAAACTTTCCTTTTTACATGACATACATGGCGGTAAAGATAATTTTAGTATCAGTTGGGAAATGGGAAAAGCAAAGTAATTTGTAATTTTGTAGTGTCTGCACGAATTGAGTGAAACTTTGGGAAAGCTATATTATATCCCTGCCGGCGCTATTTAGCTGCAACACGGCAATAGCCTGGTTGGCAACGGCAGCAAGAGGGGCCCCACAAATAGGGCTAACGGGGTCCACCTCCCATTCTTGATGGAATTAGCCAGCAAGGTATCAATACAGCTTAAAAAGCAAAGGTAGGACCCGCCTTGTTTAAAATCTTTTGGTTAGTGGTGCGTGTAAATTGAGTTACTGTTGCTCATTGGAGGACACCCCTTGCGTTTGGATTCTACCTTTGAATCATGTTTACAAATTCATTTAACTTTTTTTTAAAATAATTTCAATGATTTTAAATATTTTAGGGTCACTTTTATTGATTTTATTATCCGGAACAACAATAGAGAAGTCATCCGTTTTGGAGTAATGAAAAATTATTTTAATTTGATATTAAAAGTGGAAGTCTTTGTTTTAAAAATTGGTTTGAAGGAAGCTTTTATATTACAAATGAAAAGATCGAAATCGATGATGATAATTTGTGTGTCAACAATACACTCCAAGACTTTTGGAGTTTTTTGTGGAATGTCGTGGTAATTATATCTCATTTTATCTTGGATATTTGCTTCTTTGATGATGTCTAAATTAAATTTGTCTTTAGAAAATCAACTGTATTGATGATCATGAACCATTTAGAATCTTGACATACAACACCAATTTTTTATGACGATTCAAAAGTTGATTTTCATCCGCAATGGTGTTTGGGTTGAACTATATTTAGAAGGTGTGTCGACTTAACCATAAGAGTTTGGACGAGGCGCCAGATGATGCATGGTAACTCTCCTGTACGCAGGATCAGAGCTACCTGGACTCCTCCACCGGAAGGGTTCATCAAAGTCAACACTGACGGGTCTGATGGTCTTGCGAGTGCGGCGGGCGTTATTAGGAACAAAGCGGGAGAGTGGGTGAGAGGCTTTGGCGTTAACCTTGGTATATGTTTCGTACCCATAGTTGAGTTGTGGGGGTTGGTCCATGGGCTAAGGTTAAGCTTGGGATCTTGGTTTCAGATCGGTCATTTTCGAATCTGACTCTCAGGTGGCCATTGCTCTTATTTAGAGCGCCATTGCACCTCATCACCCTCTCGCCAGTCTGGTACGTACGTGCCATGACTTATATGAAAAGAGACTGGACTATCCAGTTTCGGCATGCCTACCGCGAGGCGAATAAAGTTGCGGATTTTATTGCTAGTTTTTCTTTGAACCTTCCTATTGGATTGAATGTATTGCTTGACCCGCCGGAGGGTGTAGTTGACCTTTTACTTGACGATGTAAGGGGTCGGACTATCCCCTGCTTGAGGACTACTTAGCCTTCTTTTCTATCAATAAAAGCTCATCTAGATGCGTTGGATACCACTGACTCTCTTTCTCACCAAAAAAAAAAAAACTTAACCATTTTCCATTAAAAAAAGCAGGTTGATATTACTATATTGCTTAAACAATGTTTACCAAGTCTTTTTATGTAACATATTCTTGTATACCACAAATATTCATAAATTGATATAAAAAGTATCGTAAAAAAAACTCTAGTCCAAACAACGGATATATATATTGTATTCATTGTTTGGATTAACGGAAATTATTTCTTAAACCAAGTAAAATTGTGCGGTGGAACTAATATTTTTCCAAATTTAATGATTATTTAGTTATAAAAGGTTATCTCATAAATAGCCTTGTAACTGGTTTAGGAGGTTTAAGTTTGAATTACTACGATGACTTGTATCGAATAAAGTATAGTGTACTGTTGATCGCGAGCCGTGTGTATATGAATGTACATGAGCGTTAGATTCAAGACTATCATAAGTAAAGTGAAATCACACAATAACAATTAGAAATACGAAAATACTACACGGACATTGTATATAAAACTTGTAATTTCTTAACTTTAAACGTAAAATCTTTATTATTTCAACACACCATCTTATAACTATAAGGGAGAGCGAGTACCCCCGACAAGTGATAACTAACTTGATAACTGCGTTATGATTTGTGAGAATAAAATGAATTCCCCTTAGGGTTTCCGTCATCAGACGGCTCATATTAATAATAACAGAGTTTACATAATTACACTTGGGCACCCCTTTATTTACATTAATTACATAAACTATCATACCCCTGCAGTCAAAACTGGAGGAGGTTGAACAGTGAGACTGGATCTAAAGTCAAAAAAAATTTGGCGGGGAAGACCCTTTTCTAAAAATGTCTGCGTACTGAAAAGCCGAAGGTACGTGAAGAACTCTAACGTGACCACAGGCAACCTTGTCGCGGACGAAGTGGATGTCGATCTCAATATGCTTGATCCATTGATGATGAACGGGATTACTAGCAAGATAAGTAGCAGAGATGTTGTCCGTGTATACAATGGAAGCCTTGGTAAGCGGGCCCTGTAACTCAAACAACAAGTTTCGCAAGCAGAAACATCCTGACACAACATTGACAACTCCTCTGTATTCTGCCTCTGCACTGGATCTAGATACCACAGATTGTCTTTTGACAGACCACGAGATCGGGGTGTCATTGAAAAATACACAATAACCCGAGATCAAACAACGTGTATCAGGGCAGCCTGCCCAATCAGCATATGTGTAGGCAATAAGATCAGACTTCGGGGAAGAGGTGATGGTGATACCTAAAGATGATGTCCCAAAAATGTAACGTATAATGCGCTTGAGAGCTGCAAAATGAGATTCCCTGGGGTCGTGCATAAAAAGACACACCTGATGTGCTGTAAAACTGATGTCAGGCCGAGTGAAGGTGAGGTACTGTAATGCTCCAGCTAGACTGCGGTAAAGCGTCGGATCACTAATAGCAGGGCTGGATGAAGCACTTAACTTGACAAACGTCTCAGCCGGGGTAGCAGAAGGTTTGCAGTTAGAGATCTTTGCTCTTTCAACTATTTTGCGAGCATATTTATCCTGGGACAAGTTCCTTACTCAAAAGATTGATCAAATGTTTGCGCAGGGCGTCAGAGGAAGCCGTAAGAACAATGTCATCAACGTACAAAAATAGATAGGCAGTGTCAGATCCTTGATTATAAATAAAAAGGGAGGAGTCACTCTTACTGCTAATAAACCCAATGGGATGTAAGAAGCCTGCAAAGCGTTGAAACCATGCTCGGGGAGCTTGCTTGAGGCCATAGAGGGACTTCTACAAAAGACAAACATGATTGGGTTTGGAGGGATCGCGGAAACCTGGTGGTTGAAACATATACACCGTTTCGTTCAGATGATCGTGCAGGAAAGCATTCTGAACATCCAACTGATGAATGGACCAAGAGCGAGATACTGCAATACTAGGAACCATACGGATGGTTGCTGGTTTAACAACAGGACTGAAAGTCTCATCACAGTCAATGCCAACCTGTTGAGAGCAACCGTTGGCAACTGAACGAGCCTTGTATCGTTCCAGGGATCCATCAGATCTGTATCTATGCTTAAAAATCCACATGCATCGCACAATGTTAGCGTTCATAGGACGATGTATCAGGGCCCAAGTCTTATTCCGCATAAGGGCTCGATATTCATCGAGCATGACAACGGTCCAATACGGGTCTTGAAGGGCTACATTGTGGGATTTGGGAAGTGGGGATAATGGAGCGGTCGAAACGGATAAGTCAAAGATAGGTTTGGGTTTCACAATACCGGATTGACTGCGGGTGTGGGGCCGGTCCGGGAAAAATACGGGATGAAGAGTCGGGGCTGGCGCAATTGAGGAATGGCCGACTGGAGCTGTAAGTGATTGTTTGTGATGTGGGACTGTAGGGGATGTGGGCTGATCATCAACAAGACGTGATGGGCTAGTGGGAGGAGAGCAGGCCTGAGGTGGATTGGGCTGGACTGGGTTGGGCAATGAAGCAGCAGGCCCAGAGTTGGAAAAAGAAAGGGAAGAGACGGACAGAGCTGTATTATCACTACCGTGTGCAGGAAGGGCCGAGTTGGGCCGGATTGGGCTGGCGGGAGAGCTAGGTTGCGTTGGGCCAGAGAAAGGCTGCTGGGTTGTGGAAAATTCCGGGGAGACTCAAGAGGGAGTAGCAAACGGGAAAATGTTCCCGTCGAAGGTGACATGACGAGAAATGATGATTTTATTTATGGATCTATCTAGACATTTGTAACCCCGATGATGGGTGGGATACCCAAGAAACACACGGTGTGGTGCGGTGTTGGAGTTTGTGTGAGATAGTGGCACTTTGATTTGCGTATCAAAGACAACCAAAAACTCGGAGATGATTGAGCAAAGGTGTTGTGAGATACAACAATTGGGTGGGAGATTTGTTTTGAATGGAGACCGAGGGAAGAATGTTAAGAAGATAACATGAAGTTTCCACGGCGTGAGGCCAAAAGGAGACGGGAATAGAGGCATGAAACAAGAGGGAACACATCATATTATTGATCGTCCGGATAACACGCTCGGCTTTGCCATTTTGGCGGGAAGTGTGAGGACATGAAAATCAAAAAACGATGTCATGGTCAACAAAGAACTTTTGGAAGTTGTTGTTGTTAAACTCACGACCCATGTCACATTGTAAGCTTTTAATATTATGTTGGAATTGTGTTTTGACTAGTTGATGAAATTGCACGAAAAGATCAAAAACTTGAGATTTAAACTTGATCGGGAAGATCCATAAGTAATGTGTGAAATCATCAAGAAAAAGCAATTAATATTTAAAACCTTCCCTACTTGGATAGGAGAGGTCCAAATATCACTATGAATTATATCAAAAGGTGCAAAAGAACTAGTTTGTGAGCGCTCAAACGGTAACCTATGATGTTTTCCTAATTGACAAGCATGACAAAGAGGAGACAAATATTGTTTATTGCATTTGAAAAAGGAAGCATTCCTAAGAAAATCTAAAACATGCGTGCCGGGATGACCAAGACGAGCATGCCAAAGACTGGACGACTCGATGGACAGGGCTTGATGATTATTGGAAGATGAACGACTGACAGATAGAGCTCCCCGGAACTATTACACCTCAGACGGAGTGTGCCCGTTTGTAGATCCTTCACAGAAAAACCAAAAGGGTCAAACTCTACAAAAGCATTGTTATCGTTTGTAAAACGTCTAACAGAGACTAAGTTTTTGACAATTTGTGGGGCTATGAGGACGTTGGATAAACGGAGAGGTTGGTTCGTGGTGGGTACGGTGGTTTCTCCAAGACCTGTAGAGGAAATACGATACCATTTCCAACAATTATCGAATTTGATAAACCATTACGAGAAAAAGACGAGAGAGAACCTGAATTATTCGTCATGTGTGATGTCGCTCCCGTGTCCATATACCAATAATTATCCATCAGATTGAGGGACATAGTAGCAAAAGAATAAACCGGCGCAGTGGGTTGGAAAGATGAGGCCATATGGGCCTGTGCAGAAGGTTGGGACGGATTAGGCCCAAGAAGCCCTTGTTGAGGGTAAGGACAGGGTGGGCGGAATGGGCTGCCAGCAGGTTGGACCGGATACTAAGGCATAGGAGGTGGCCCATTGTTGCTGTTGGACTGCGCAGAGGAAGGTTGCACACGAAACCAACCGTATGGGGGACGCCACACATATCGTTGTTTGGGGCTGCTGATACTGTTGTTCCGGCCACGACACTTGCGGCCACGACCACGCTTGCAAGACGGCGGCTCCGATGCGGTGCCAGGCGGTGGTGACGGTGAACCGGTGGTCGGCGAGGAGCTCGACGTATTAGTCGTTGTTAGAGCGGTGGAGGAGTTCGAAGAAGTCTGCAACGCCATACGTGTTTCTTCAAGTAACAATTGAGATCGAGATTTTGTGAAACTCGGAAGTGGATCTGTTTGTTGAATAAAACTCGCAGCAGCGTTGTATTCTGCAGGTAAACCCGAAATAAGTTGAAGAACGAGACGGGTTTCAGGAACCGGTGAGCCAACTCCTTTGAGTTGATCTGCCAAAGACTTGAGTTGAAGACAATAAGCTTTAATTGATGCAAAGCCAGATAACTTACAAAGTGTTCTTGTTATCTTGAAAGATGACTTGGCCTCGATTCCTTGCCTGAAGCGCAATATCATTAGAGTCAAGGATTTGCAACAGAATGTCCCGGGAGACGGTATTGTAAATTCATTGGAGAACCGCAGCGTCGACTTGAAGCCATAATGAATCATCAATATCCGTTGGCTTGGGAACCTTCGCATTGATATGATCGAGAACGTTGTGTGCTTTCGCTGTAACGCGAAAAAGGGTTACCCAAGACGCATATGGAGTGTCATGGTCGAGGACGAGGACAATGTTGTTCTTGATGTTGGAGATTCCTAATGCGGAATGGAAAGAGTTATCGAAGAACGTGTATGAAGGGGAAATAACTTAGGGTTTAGAGAAAGAGCGGAAGAAATTTGATGAACGATAAGTCTGATACCATGTGAAAATAAAATGAATTTCGCTTAGGTTTCGTCATCAGACTGCACATATTAATAATAATAGAGTTTACATAATTATACTTGGGCACCCTATATTTACATTAATTACATAAACTATCATGATTTTTAAATTTTATACGTAAATTTTTATTATTTGGATGAATTAAACAAATAATCCGAAAAATAAAAGAAACTTAGAAGGGAAAATACGAAGAAGACTAGAGGAGGTAGGTGAACGGTAAGTATATTGGACGACGTCGTCGTCAAACATCTCACGTTATATGCGGGTATCACATGCTTCCTTGTATCCGTTGGAAGATTTGGATACCCCATTTTCCACTCTGTTTCTTTTCGTCTTTTTCTTTTTTCTTTATTATACTGTCATCCTATAAGTGGCCCCCACCTTTACACCGCCATCGTTGCTGTACACACTGCAGTGCACAGTACACCTTCTGTTCCTCACTTCTTCCCCCTTTATTTTTAAACCACTCTCCTCCCTATTGTCCCTCACAGATCTTCTCCGTTTCAATCTCTTCTCAAATCTAACAAAAAATGGCTCGGATTTTCGCTCTCGCATTCCTCTTCCTCCTAGCTACCTCCGTCGTCGCGCAGTCTCCGGCTTCATCACCTTCCAAATCACCGGCTACCAAGGCGTCTACGGCTCCGGCAACCTCTCCAATCGCCCAAGCGCCTACGAAGTCCACCAAGGCTACTCCAGCACCAGCAACTGCTCCCGCTGCTTCTCCTACTTCATCTCCGCCGGCTAAATCTCCGTCAACTTCCAAGTCGCCTATTCCAGCCCCGGAGAAATCTACCGCTCCCGTCGAGGCTCCGGCCTCGTCTCCTCCTGCTCCAGTTGCTTCTCCAAAAGCAGCGCCGAAAGAGGCCCCAGTGAGCTCTCCTCCGGCTCCAGAGCCAGTCAGTTCACCTACTTCGTCGCCTGCTCCGGTTTCCGCTCCGGTTAGCTCGCCTCCTGCTCCGTCAGCTCCCGAGGCTTCTCCTCCCGCGGCTGATGTTCCGGCTCCTGCTCCGAAGAAGTCAAAAAGTAAGAAGAAGAGCAAGAAACACCACCAGGCTCCCGCTCCGTCACCTGAATTGCTTGGACCACCAGCTCCTCCGGCTGAGGCTCCTGGACCTAGCGATGCCGAAGCTCCTTCTCCTGTAGCCGATGATCAGGTAATTCTGTCGTATATTTTGCGTAGTTCCATTCATTTACAGAATGCAATAACATAAGGAGGCTAAAAATCAATCAGATCTGATATAAATTGAATAGTTAATCAATTTGTCGGCATTCCAATGTCAGTATAAATCGATGAACTATAATTCTGCCATTACCGATCAAATCTGCATTTCGAGGCAGTGTACTACTATTACTAGTTCTTGTTTGTTTGGAGGCTAATCAATCAGATCTACAGTAGTGAACTAACTAGAGACAAAGAAAAACTCATTTATTAATGGAGTATCTCAATAAGAAACCAATGACCTAGAATTCTACATTTCCAATCAGATCTACATTTTCTCGAAGCAGTCTGCAACACATTCTGAGTAGTGTTCTTCTTCGAGCCATTCAAATGGCTTGTCCGCTTTCACATTTTCACTAGTAGCGTTTTGTTCATACACTAATCTTAAAAGTATTCTCTTAGATCAATTCACAATGAATGTATAAAAAATAACAAGATTCGTCGGTTTGTTCAATTGCTACTTGTTATAAAATTGTTATTTGTGAATTGCAACTTGCAGAGTGGAGCAGAGAAGATCACGTGTGCGTCTAAATTGGTCGTTGGCTTCGCATTTGCCTGGGCTTCTTTTGTACTGCTTTTCTAATTCCACAACTCTCTCATGAGTTCTTTTTGTAATTCTTTTGCCCATTTTGAATTCTTATTATTCTTATTATGTTCACCTCTCCCTCATATTTCCAATTAATGTCGCCAGCTGAGATCTGCAACTCTATGATTTTATATTTTGGAGACATTCAATTTAATTTTTAATTTTTGGTGCGATTACTGTCGGGCTTCTTACTACTACCGCCGACACGCAAGATATAGTGTGATATTGTACGAATACAGCTATCACATTAAATAACTTTGTCCAATACGTATAATTCAACAAGAATAAGTACATGTATAATATTGATACTTGAATATATATTGTTTACTATTGATACTTGTATGCAATATATTACTTATGTTTCTTTTAAATAGTTAATTATAATATATTTTATCAATCAATTTAATATATTTTTAAAATCTTACTTTAATAATATTCTTGAATATAACCCATGCAAGACAAGAGTATCACCGTATATTAGTTTATAAACCGAGTTCTATGCATCCAAAGACATCCTAACTTACCCTAAAATGGAAACTATTAAATATAGCAATGTGATAAATGTACAGTTCATTATGATGATGAATCACAAAAAAAAAGGTACTTCGTACCTAAAATTTTGAAAATCCACCTAGATAGGGACATGACAATGCAAGCCAATTGCATTAAATGATAGTATAATTTAAAATACACATTAAATGGATTGTACGTTTTAATGCGAAATCAATAGATGATTAATTGATTATAGTATCTTCATTTTTGAAAAAAAAAATAAAAATTCAGATTTAAAAAAAAAATGTTTTTATGAGTAGAAGCCCTTCTATTAATCATTAATATCATCACTTAAGATCGTTAAAAATGATATTCAGACACACATGAATGAGATTGAAAAGAAATAACATTATGTAAACGTATGTATGTATTAGAATATAATATATATAAAAAATGTTATGACCAGCCACAAAGACTATAGGTAACTAACATTTGAAAAATCTACCTAATAGGGTCGTGACAATGTAAGTCAATCAATCTATGGCCCATTTGGTTCTAACTCCGCAAACGGAATGAAAATTATTTATGAAATTTTATGAAATGATTCATTGTGGTTCTTGCAAAATGCACTTGTTTCCCTATATTTTGTTTCCTTATAGGTTATCAAAAGTAATCAAATTCAACTTCAATTATTTCAAATTACAAGGAATGATTTCAAAAACTTTCATAAACATGGGTATACATATGAACTAGATTCGTTTTCATTCCTTTTCCGATTTCGGATTTAAAACCAAACGGGCCCTATATGTATACATACATACATAATGAAATGTATGTACACATTATAATGAAATGTACATATTGTAAATTGAAATAGATGATGATAACACCTTCGTTTCTAAAATATCTTTGGATTTCATCAAATATGCAGCAATGACCATTTTAATTATGAATGAGTTTGAAATAAATTTGATTATAGTAACTAAAACGTAATGGATACAAAATTTGATCCTAGTTGGACCAAGTATTGGGCTTTAAGGCCCTAAATTAGTTTGCCCCTGACTACTGATTGGGCTAATAGGCCCAATAACAAGAAATGTACTCACTAACTCCGTATTGATTTGCCCTTTTTCTCTGGACCGTTCCTACAAATATATACATGAATAAAAATTATACAAACTTTCAAAAAGTACGATGTACCGGAAAAAATCTATATTATTTAATAAAATTATGCATTTTGCACGTGCGAAGTTGAGATTTTTTTTAACTATGCATATGAAGTCTGTAGTTGGAGTATATTAAAAAAATAATAAGAAGTTGAGATTTTTTTAACTATGCATATGAAGTGGTAGTTGGAGTATATTAAAAAATAATAAAAAAATATTTTTTGTTACTACGCACCTATATGCGTAGTTGAAAACAACTCAACTCCGCATATTGTGAATGTCGGCTGAAACGAGTTCTTTTTGCTCGTTTGCGTTAAGAGTATATTGTGAGAACCTAAATGTACTCGCTAACTTCGAATGAAGTACATCGATAAATTTGTATCAGACTTTGACAAGAACTCGTTTTGTTTGTTTGTGTTAAGAGTATATTGTGAAGGTCGGCTGAAAGATTCAAGTGAGGTGTGTTTGGGTTCAGGAGCGGAGCCAACGCTATTTTCCAGGAGGGGCTTAACAAGATTTACATTATGTTGTTCATGAGATTTGAACAAGTGACCTACTAGTAGATCTCACTCTCTAACCAACTAAACATCTACAACTTGTTAAACCAATTTACTACTAACATAATATTACTTCAACAGGGGCAGTAGCCCCTCCCATATCCCCTAACTACGCCACTGTTTGAGTTTATCCGTCTATTATTTTTATGGTGTTTTGATATAGTTAGACTCGATTATTATATTAAACGTTATAAAAGAGATTCAGTACTTGATGATAAATACAAATGATTTGTATCCTGCAAAGCAATAATTGTGACTTCTTGATTCTTATTATAACATTATTAAAAACCCCAAACACACCTTAATTGAATTATTATAACATTATTAAAATCCCCAAACACACCTTAATTGAATCTTTCAACGACTTTGACAATATACTCTTAACACAAACAAACAAATCCACGCAATTTCATAGAAATTGCCAAATAAAAAAAACAAAATTAATAAAAATTGGAGTTTCAATTTTTGATAAGGGCGAGTAATCGTGAATCATACGTTTCACAAGGTGGGGCTCACCTACCCATACAACGTGAAACACATTCGCCCTACCACACTCGATAATCACAATTCCGTTTCAAATTTGCTATTAATCATCTTATCCAAATCAGGTTTTACCAAAAAAAAAAAATCATCTTATCCAAATAAGGTGTTTAGCCATTAAAGTATTATATAATATGTTAAATTATTACTTATTAGAGACTAATCTTTGTCAAAATTAGATAAAGATGGATAGAAGCAGAGCATGTTGGAACAAATTTCAATAAAAACGCAGTTTTTATATCATTATAGTACTTATTAGAGACTAATCTTAATTTGTCAATTATTACTTAATCAAACCCATAAACTTCAAATTTCAAAGTTTGTGCAAAAATTAAAAGTATATAAAATGGGTTATCTTTGAATCTGATTCACGGCCGGTTATCAATTTAATCACCAAATTGTTGAGCACCATTTTCTTGTTAGTCTAGTATGTATGTACCATGACTTTTTGAAAAGAGACCGGAACATCCACTTTCGTCATGCCTTTCGTAAGGCGAATAGAGTAGCGGATTTTATTGCTAATTATGCTTTGAACTTAGTTATTGGTTTGAATGTATTGGTTGACCCGCCAGAGAGTATAGTACCTTTTACTTGACGATGTAAGGGACCGGGCTATCCCCGCTTGATGACTATTTAACAAGTCTAGTAACTCGTATTAAGATTTTCTTTTACAAGAATAATTAAATTTTGAAAAACAAATGAATCATGAATTAATCGCACACTTTTCTTTTCTATTTTAAAACATAAATCTTAAGCTTATAATAACGGATGCTTATCTAAAATTTTTACCGCCTGCCTTCATATACGCAAAAAACCTATATTCCCGCAATAAAAGAAATCAATGGATATAGTTACGATCCCAATTTAAAATGTCCCCACAAAACCAAAAAATCTTTAAACAGACGTCATAATTTGCTTCAATTATTGCAGATTTCTTCTATTTTCCAAATTTCCACCATAATGCTTATCCTTTCGCACATGTGATTGTTCTTCCTCAAATCTACACTGAAAAGCAACCCTACTTATTATATATTACTTATTTCTGTATAAGAAGTATGAGCTCCAAGACCCACAAAAATCTCTGGTCAAACCGTGTTCATCATTTGCATTGAGCTTGCGTCCCACCAGTAGAAAACCTAAAGATAATTCTACAAACTACATTCTGTTCTTATAAAGGGTTCATTGATTAACCCAAATGGGTTTTCAAGGAGAAGCAAGAGCGGATCAGCCATTAATCACCATGACAGCGCAACCTCCGAGCTCTAATTTAGAGGCTAGGTAATGGCCTGGTTTTATTTTCTTTAATTTTGAATGAAATTGCTTGTTTTGCTGATGTCAATGCTGCAGCTAGGGTTTTTTTTTTCTGTTGCATGTTGAGTTTTGTTCATAGTTTTGGGAAGAATTGAGTTTACTTCGTTTGGTTCTTGAGTATTAATTTTCATTAGTGAAGATCCAATCTGAAGAAGGGAAAGTTAGGTCGCTTTCTAATTTTTAGGGTTAGTTTAATACTAAATTTTCTGGAAAGTTAGGTGGATGCTAATTTGATTACCAGTCATAGTGGAAAATAAGCTGGATTTTGAGTTTTATATGATTGGGATCTAAATGGAATCTCCACAAAGACCTATATAACATATAATATTAGTAGAGTTCTTTGTTATTAAGTACTGAGCTGTTTCTTCATTGTAATTTTGATCAGCAAGTGTGACAGATTTGATTCTGGAATGTTGTTACTCACATTTGGAATCGAATAACTCGATACTGAACTTTTTCTTTGACAGTATGATTGATGTCTTTGCTTTCTCTTCCACGAATCAACCCCTTTTAAGTTTTAACCTCCTGCTTAAGCACAATTTTGTTTGTAGAAACGAGATCTTCGCGTTTTGATCCAATTTATCGTTACCAGGTACCTTGAATGCTGTAAGTGGCACAATGTCCTGCCCAGTTCAGAAGTTAAACTATGGCTCTCAAAGGTTATTACTGAACTATTACTTTTATTCTTAGATTTGCAAGTTGTTCGGGTTTTTTTTTTCCGGGTTTCTAAGCAAGAACTTAATTGTCTCAGGCTGATCTTCAGAAATCAGAATCCAAACAATGTACCATTACCATTATATTGGACCAGCTAAGGGATTCAGATTTTGCTCCTCTTTTTGATCTGATCCTCGAAGCCAAACGTTCGGAAATTGATGCTATAGACATCCATCTCGAAACACACTGCAGCTTAGACGAGAAACAAATCATGTCTTTGATTCACAGTGCTGATGAAAAGCTCAACGCCATTCATCTTCTAGATTTGTCATCAACCGGGGATTTGCCAAGGTTAGTATTTTAACAGTTGCTGTCCATTTCATAATCTCTATTCAATTTCATGATTTATGGTGTTGTAAAAAATTATGCTCAGAACACTGTTTCGAGAAGGTTCAGATTGCCGTGTCTTGAGGCTAAGCTTCCCGCATCTTCAAAAGCTCGAAAATTTTGGAAGATTCATGAAGTTGCATACACTTAATCTAGATTTCTGTACTTCACTGAATACATTACACAAGGATTGTTTCTCTCTCATGCCTCATTTGATGCATCTCTCAATGTGTGATACGAGAGTCGCTGACCTTTGGACAACCACAACTGCTTTATCTAAACTCGCTTCACTGGTGGAGCTTCGGTTCCAAAATTGCTTGTGTTGCACTGACACAGCGCCTTGCCCTGCGTTTTCTGATGGAAAGGTTTATCACTACACTTCATACATAAACAATTTATGATTACAAAATTGTTATGATCTAAACTTGACCTTCTTACGGTGTGTTTGCTTACAGGAAGGGAAAGAGTTGAACGAGCTGGAAGTTCTCCCTACAAAGTACACTTCGAGTCACCCATCACCTATATGCTTTGAAAAGCATTATAGAGAATTCATGATAGTTTTCTTGCCTAAGTTGAAGGTCTTAGACAATCTTCCTGTTGAAGATCCCGAGAGGAAGAGATCAGCTATAGAGTTCTCAAAGCACTATGAGTACTTGCCGTATGACAGAAAACAAAGAGAGAGTGTTCTTTCGGTTCTGCATAGCCGTGAAACCAACTGTCGTAGCATCCATAAAACTTCTTCTCTTAGGAAGGTTCCAAATCAACATTACTTCTCAAGGTCTATATCAGCAGCCAAACTTGCTTCATCTCCATTGCCGGTCCTACACTCCATCTCTAATATCAGCTGCATATGGAAAGATGATGTGAAGAAACTTCGTCCTCGGCAGTTTGAGTATCATCCTTCTGACTCCCGTCTCATGGCTTTTGGAACATTAGATGGTGAAATTGTGGTCATCAACCATGAGAATGGAAAAGTTGTTGATTACCTTCCGTCGTTGGGAACGCGGGATAGAATCTTGGGGCTTTGCTGGCTTAAGAAATATCCTTCCAAGGTAAGCATACATTTAGGGCTCGTTTGGTAAAAATATAATGTTTTAGGAACAGAAAGGTTTTGAACTTACACTGTACTATGTAGGTGCTTGCGGGATCAGACAGCGGTTCGTTGAAACTGTTCAATATTAATCACTCACGGGCAAGAACGGAAGATCCATGGTCCGGCTCAGACTATGTGAAATATGATAGCTTTGAGCAACTCACCTCTGTTCATGTCAACTCCACAGATGAACAATTTCTTGTGAGTGGATACTCAAAGAATCTAGCTTTGTATGACATTGATAGTGGAAAGCGTTTGCAAGTCTTTAACGACGTGCATCGTGAACCAATCAATGTTGCAAAATTCGCCCATCATTGCCCCTTTCTTTTTGCAACCTCGTCTTTTGATCATCATGTCAAGATGTGGGATCTTAGACAGAAGATGAACAAGCCTTGCTATACATCCACGAGCTTGAGAGGCAATGTCATGGTTTGCTTTTCTCATGATGACCTTTACCTGCTCGTCTCAGCTGTTGACAACGAGGTTAGTCTTCTTGATAGACCCGCAACCAACTAATTATTCAAGCTTAAATTGGTTATATCAAATCTTTAGAAGTTGAATTCTGGAATTACCAGGTTAAACAACTACTTGCTGTTGATGGGAGGGTACATACGGATTTCGGGATTGCGTCTACCGGAAGTTCACATAACTATACACGCTCATACTACATGAATGGCAGAGACTACATTATCAGTGGAAGTTCTGATGAAAAAGTTGTTCGTGTTTGCTGCGCGAAGACTGGGAGGCGTCTTAGGGATATTTATCTCGAGGTAGGCTGAACTCATGCATAGTGTTGAGATGTGATCTCATCGAGTACCTGAATAAATCAAGTCTTATATATAAGATCAGCGACTACTCGCTAATCTGATCTCGTATTTGCATTTGCAGGGTAGAGGGACAGGGCAAGCAACCTTTGTACAATCCTTAAGAAGCGATCCTTTCAGGGTATAGCTCTCTTCCGGTCACTATTTTCTCCTGTGTTGTTTACATTTGTATCTTGAATTTTAAGACATTTTCCATGCAGCAATTCAACATGAGTATCTTGGCAGCATATTCACCGTCAAGCTCGAGGTGCGAAATTGTGAAGGTAAGTCTGATGCAAAAATGATTGTTTTTTATCCTATAAATGCAGCTAACTCGAAATGCTGAGGATATTTGTGGGTTGTTCTTGTGCAGGTTAATCTACTTAGTTCCGGTGATACTATTGACGAGATTTCACGTTCCGGGCAGCCCCGTCCTCCCAGCAGTCTGGGAGGTTAATGCTGAATTCATCTTGTTTTTGTAGCTGTAATTCTGTAAATACTTGTGTAGTAATTGAATAATGTACAATACTAGACTATCATCTGTATGTGAACAGTTTATTTTCCGTTTTCATTCCAAGCTCTCGGCCAAACGACGCATAAGAAATCATACAGCTCTAGCAACTTCAATCTCATTCGTCTTACTTTCAATATGCTGTCTTAGACTCAAAGTTCGGACACAATTTATGAACACAGATGTGCAGCTATATACACAAATGGAACTAGTAAGCTGTTCAAAAAAGAATAAACAAATAAACAGCCTACCCTGCTTGAAACAATATCAACATGCCTTTTCATGCTTTCATTGTGCTCGAGTATAAGTATATCACCTTTATTGAGATCTTCTACATCAGAGTCACAATTGCGTGAAACCAACAGGAGTTGACCATACCCGAATCCAGCATTAAGAAATTGCGCGAAACCAACAGGAGTTGACCATACCCGAATCCAGCATTAAGAAAGAGCATCATTTGTGTTCGTAAATTTTCAGATGTTTAAGAATCTTGTACACCTGCAAGACAATCAAAACAAGGGCATGAATACACAATAGCTATTGTTCATACTGATTTTGTTGATCTTAAGAGATGCTATATAGTATATACCTTCTCTTTAGCTCTTGGTGTGCCTGAATGCAACAAACTCATCAATGGCGGTATTGCATCTTCCTTAATCAACATGTTACAAAACCTGTTACTATTCAAACAGAGATGACAAAGCGCCGAAACTGCAAACTCCTTCCCTTTTTCCGAACCCAACTCAACCGTTTCAACCAAGATCGAGATTCCTCTAGCCTCGGCAATTGCAGCTCTTCCTTCTTGAATAGTAGCAAGATTTGCCAAAAGGGCAATAGTAGTTCTATCAGCCACACCAAAACCCGGATCCATCAACTTAAGTAGAGGTTCAACAACCTTAGCCTTCACAATCATCGCCTTGTTTTTGCTATTAGTTGACAGATTCAGTAGAGCTATAAGTGCATCTTTCTTACCTAATGGTGTCCCATTCTTTAACAGCGCAACCAAAGGAGTGATGGCTCCACTCCTCCCTATCTTGATCCTGTTTTCTTCAATTTTCGAGAGAGTAAAGAGGGTGGCAGCCGAGTTTTCCCTCGCTTCACTGTTTCCGGTCTTGAGAACATAAACAAGAGATTCAAAGACATCAGCATTTGTGATGGTGCTCTTGTTCTTGTTATTGTTATTGTCATTGATTGACAAATTAAGAAGAGTTGTCACCGCATGTTCCTGGACTCGTGGATCAGTCGAGTGAAGAAGCTTAACAAGCGGATTTACTGCTCCACAGTTACTGATTAATACGCAATTGTCCATATTGACTCTGGTGAGTAACCTGAGCTGAACAGCAGCTTCTCGTTGCGTGTCAATGGAAATGTCGTTCAGATCATCAATCAGTTTCATGACAAGGGATTCAGTGGCTGAGATTGTAGGTGTCATCTCCACATCCATATCAGGTGACGACATGATTTGAAGATTGCCTTCTTGGGTGCTCACAGAAATTAGATTCAGCTGTAATGCAATTATAAACGATCGCCCCTACAAAATATCTACTTAACAACAAATCAAAACCTAATTACAGAAGCCATCATATAACTTTGAATCTCAATTAGGCTTAAAAGCTAAAAGGCAACCAAATAGAAAGAGAATTCGCAGAGATTCTGCAACTTTTAGCACTTAAAAACCCTAAACCCCAAATCTCATGATTAACTAAAAAATTAGCTTGCTGAGAGAGATAAAGGAATAGAGAAAGGGAGTAAACCTGGGAGATAGAAAGCTGAGGTGAACTGGTATTGGCTCCATCTATGCCGTACCCAGTAAGTAAAGACTATTAGCCTTGATTTTGGTCTTTCATTGAAGATTTCTACTTGGGTCTTCTATTTCCAACTCCAAATCTTCAACTTTAACCCCACACGCTGTAACGTTTCTATCATGAATTGATGATCCCATTTCCCCACCACGAGCCCCAGCAATTCGTGTCAAGGAAAGAAGTTCCTCTAGTCTATAAGCCATAATGATTTTGTTCTTAATAAAATGAATAAAAAGTAATTTTATGTATACATAATTTTAGATTTATATTTTAAAACGGGCCAGTATGAACAGAGGAACAAGCTCGACTGAGCCGTAAAACTCAATCCGCCAAATCCGTCGGCCCGAATCCGGTCACCACTCTAGTTTAATGAATGAAAAAACGTTACATTGTAACATATTAATATTTATTTTTATAACTGTCAACTTCAAAACTAAAAGGTAAAAGTGTTTGAGAATTGGCCTTTGGGTCATAACTTAACCACACAAATAGAATTTAAGGGATTATTTGGAATCAAACCCCGTTGGTTGACTGATCCATAATACAACCATTACATGTACAGACTATTAACCGAGGTAAAATGTGGTAAATTTATCTCAATTTACTGATGTTTCATCCTTCTTGGACTTAAACCAGGATGAAAATGGTAAATCTCTTGAAACTAGATATACAATGAACACAACATATCCAGTTGTGATTATACATACTATTAAGGTCACTAATACTCCATTAACTTCTGTCATGTAAAAATCTAACAAAAGGTAACCATTAATCACCATTATAAGTCCAGCAACAAGCCACGCCGCCACCTGATCATCACATGAACAAACAATAAACCGGTAAGTTCAATCAACGAGTCTAGTATATAAGATCGGTGGAATACAAACGAAAACGTACCTTGAGAAGAAGACCGATTTTGAAAGTACCCATAATTTCCTCGTTGGAGACAAAACAAAGAAGAGGGATAACAGCAAAAGGAATCTGAACAGATTGAAGAATATTCAGCCATTCATTCAAAACATCTAAAGCGTCGTCCGACGAATCGAAGAAGAGAGCGACGATAATCGTCGGGATAATGGCACAGCTTCGAGTGATCAAAGATCTCATCCATTTCTTCAATCTCATATTGAGGAACCCACCCATGATAAACTGTCCAGCATAAGTGCCTGTGATTGTACTACTTTGCCCAGCTGCTAAAAGACCAATTGCCCAAATGTATAGGATTGGTAACAAACCGTCGCCATACTTTTCTTGCAGATAGTAGCCTGCATTTGTAAGACCTATGGTGCTGGCTATTGTTGTTCCATAGAAAGCCTCTGCGAAGACGGCTGTTACGAAGAGGTTGATCAGGAATGAGATGAATAACGCAATTGAAGACTCGATTGTGTAGTAACTTAGGGCTTCTTGAATCTTTCCTCGATTTGAGTGGTCGATTTCTCTTGATTGAACTAATGCTGAATATAAGAACACATTGTGTGGCATGATTATTCCTCCTACCAATCCCACTGCTTGTTGGATTGTTTTCGAGCTCAGTTTCGGTACCAGAAGACCTAGAATTGTGATTCAATGTGAGATCATAGTTAACAAGAAGTAAAAATGAAAGATTGAAAGGCGAAATATATACCGACGAGAAGCTCGACGCCATTAGGTTTAGCTTCACCAAACATCCAGGCAAATGAGAGGGCCATGGTTGCAATAAGGACAGCAAAAACAGCCTCGAGTTTCCTCACACCATAATTCTCCAAAAACAGGAATATGAAGCTGTGACAATAGAATAAACCAGCAACATTTTAGCAGATTAATGATAAATCCATCAAATATGTTGAGAAATACCCAGATTCAATCAAATTACCAATCAGCAGCAGTAATTAAGACACCAGACCAAAGAGGGAAAAATCCATTGCTTAAAATCTTAATAGCAATAGCACTTCCAATAACTTCTTGGATATCAGCTCCAATCAAAGCCAACTCAGCCATAAGCCAAAGAAGAATCCGAGCCCAATTGGGATACTCTACTCTACAAATCTCGGCTAAATGGCGCCCAGTTGCTACTCCAAGCCGAGCCGAGAGAAGCTGAATGAGTAATCCCATTGCAGTAGCCCACATCAGAAGCCAAAGCAAAGAATAGCCGGCAATGGCTCCGGCCTGAAGATCGCCCTCTAAATTTCCCGGGTCTAAAAATGCGATACTCATTAGAAAACCCGGTCCAGTGAACATCCATAGCTTCTTCCACGAAAACGACGGCGTTTTGTTGTCGAAGGAATTGGAGTTTTCGTCTTCGATTCCGATTACTACTTTCTCGCTGGGGTTGTACGCTGTTTCTTCTTCTTCTTCCGGCGAAGCTCCGAGGAGCGGTTGGGTTTGGTATTGAATTTGTGACATGATTGATGAGAGGGATCGAGAGTCGATTTTAATTTTTATTTTGGATTTGTCTTGTCATTTGAGTTGGGAGGATTGATGATGATTGAAGATAATACCGGAATGGTAGTTACGACTGTCGAGCTGCGTCTGGTATTTATCTCCGATACGCAAGGGTGGGGGTTGTTTATAAGCAATTAAAAGAAAATAAATTCTATTAATAAAATTTTTAACAAAGTCAGTTTATTACAATTTTAAATGAACTTTAATAATATTAAAGGATCATTATTATCATAGTTACAAGTTTTGTCGCATTCATGTTGATGGTCGAGGGATCCTCCAGGCGAATTTGATACAGGATCTCCTACTGTCCAATTTTAGCCTATAGTGAAACGATGCTTCTGACATTTGTGCGGCACAAAACGACGAGTTTGGTACCAGCACTTGAACGACAGGTGGAGAGTACGTGCTCTGTTAGCGCGTGTCCACATTGCTAATTTGTTACTGCCATCACATTTAGTAAGGTGACACAATAAGACGGCGCGTTATATACACAATTTTAAATTTATTTGTATAAATGTTTTACGTTGGCGCATAAATTAATTTGAGCGTAACGTTTTTCGATAGCGCTCAAATCTTAAATAAATAAAAAAATATTATGTAAAAATTAATTGGCAATAGGAGGAGTAGTCCTAGCTCTTATACACTATGTTCGGTTATTATCATATTGTCGATGTGGGACAATATATCCACACATCTCAACACTTTTGCCCCCTTTTTTTTATTTTTTCTAAAGATTTGAGCGCCGTCGGAAAGCGTCGGCACCCAAATCTTTTTTTTATTGGTTGAGCGCCACCGGAATGCGCCACCGGAATACGTTAGTAAAACAAACCTCGTGTCTTTAGCTGGGGTTCGGTTGAATTCGTTCATTTTTTAAACAACTTGTTGTTCGTTAACTTGTTGTTCGTTAACTTTTTATAAAAATGTAAGCATATGAGATAAGAAAATTCATAAACAATCGTAAAAATGAAGCCAATAAATTTGTGAGGACCATCAATGAATTCAAGTTTGAACACATCACATGCACTGATGCACTCTTGGACCATAATATTCCAATCATGGATTATTGAAGAAGATTTGGAAACAATCGGGAATTTCGTGATTCTTGGAAGATTTTGGTGAATTGGGGTCTTTACTATTTAGAACATGTACGAGTAACTAATTGGGCCAAGTACATTTTGGGCTTTATTATATATCAAGCAAGCATGGGCCAGAAGCCTCATTGTAAAATATTATTAAAAAAGGTTTTTTTTATATAATTTAATATATGAGGTTTAGTTGGCCTTTTTTTATTACATTAGGTTTCTTCATATATAATTTAGTATACATATAATTTATATCTCTATCTACAACTAAACCCCTCAGGTTCGTCTATAACATAATAATCTAAAATAAACCCTC
>BSUD01000184.1:266849-282049 GCA_033239045.1 Fagopyrum esculentum
TTGCAAAAAATAAAATATGAATTATTTCAATTTCACAAAACATGAACAGTTTAGTAGATAATCTGCAATCACAACTGTGTCAATGAGATACTTTGACAGCAATATATTATCTCTCTTTTTCTTAAAAAATATTATCATTTCTTTTTTTCAAAAAATGGAACAAACCCTAGTTCTATAGCCGCCGACCAAAAAAAAATGTTACACTCTTCCAACATCTAAACAAGAAACCTAGAAAAATGAAACAAAAAAAATCAGATCAAAGATCTTACGACAGCCGACGTGTATGGAGGACAAACATTAACGTTGGCAGCACGAATTCGACGAATTTCATCATTCTCAACTGAATTTTGCCGATCAATCTTCAATTCCGTCACAAAAGTCCTACAAATCGGACACTTAAACGACCTCAAAAACCACTCATCGAGACACTCCTTATGCAGATAATGATTGCACCTCGGCATGAACCGGATTGCGTCATCTTTCTCGTAATCGCCCAAACAGATTGCACAAACTCCAGGCTCGAAATGCGAGGTTGAAGATGATGACGTAAGTGTGTACTTCATCACTGGGAGCGTATCAAGCACGCTCTTGTACACGCTGGATCTATCACCACTTTTGCAACAATTGTTCGGGCAATTTACAGATCGGCCGCAATTGCGCATTAGCAGCCAGAGAATACAGTACATGATTACGAGGAAGAGTACGAGGAAGACGGTGATTAGGGTTCTTGATTGTAGATCGCTTGTGGCTTTCGAATCAACTTCAGTTTCTTCGAGGAATCGAATGGGGATTGAATGTCGAAGTATTTTCATGGTGAGATTGATCGAGATTATTTGAGATTTAGAAATGTTTTTTTTTCTAAATTGGCTGATTTGGGCTTGATTAAGGATGCGTATATATATATCTCTGTGTAGGGTTTTGAAGGAATCAAGTGTGTGGAAAGTTCGATTTCTGTGGGTCTATATTCGTGGCGTGCAAGTTCTTGGAATTTCTTTTGCTTAATTGTTTTATACTTGGTTTTGAATTTATTTTGGTGAATTGAACTTAAATTTAAGAAAATATCTTGCATTTTTTCTTGAGTAAAATAGAATTTATATATATATATATATATATATATATATATATATATATATATATATATATATATATATTATTGAAGATTTTTTAAAAAAATCTATAGATTAAATTAAATTAAATTATTTTATGTATCAATTTTTGAAATTTAATGTTGATGAATTGAACTTAAATTTAACAAAATATCTTGCATTTTTTTCGAGTAAAAGGTTAAACGAATCGATCTGCAAAATAATATCGGTATTTATTTCCTGGATTGCTGAATTCGTGAGGTTTCTAGTCGCCTCATTTATTGAGTACAGATTTTGTTATAACAAAAAGATTTGAACTTTGGAACTTTGGAAGTTTCGTAGGAAATTTACTTAACTATTTGAAACCCTTCCACGTTAATTTACACCGCAATGGACCATTTTCCTTTTCATATATTCGAATTGTTTAAAAAAGAATGAGCTATTTTTTTAAATGGGTAGATTATTTATGGACTTTTAATTTTTAATTATGAAAAAAATTGTTAATGAGGAGAGAAAATACATTTTATTCATTTTCGAATAGTAGGCAAGATATGCAAAATCGTAGGAGAAGGAAAAATAAAATAATTAGTTGGAGAAAATCACGTACCCAACTTCACACACGTACCTACTTTTTGAATTGGGTAAGTTGATTCGGATAACTGAAATTGAGTAACTGAAATTTAATTAATTGATATTGGGTAATTGAAACTAGGTAATCGAATTGGATAGTTGAAATCGGGTATTCGAATTGGGTAATCGAAATTAGGTACGTGAAATTGGACAAGTGAGTGAAGTTGGGTACATAAAGTTGGGTATATGATTTTGTTTTTCCTTTTTTCTAGGATTAAAAAAACATAATTAACCCAACTACTTTTTTAATTATTAGGATAAGTGTATAAAAAATACATACTTATCAATATTACCTTTTTTTTAATATACATATATATTTTTTTAAATTTTTTTTAGTGTTCTCACACCTTTAAGACATTCTTCCCTTGACCATTTGTTATATTTTCTTTTAATATATATATATATATCATTAAAGATTATAGAAAGAAAATTTTAACGATGAACTTTTTTAAGTAAAAACATATTTTTTTAAAAATAAATAAAAAAAAAAATCAATATCTCAAGGGTACCAAGAGAAATTCTCAATTGAAAATCAAGAATATGTACAACCTCACTCATTCCTGATTGTTAGGTTATATCTTTTAGTTGTTATATAGTTGTTATTCGTTGTATTTTAACTTGTATTTAAACACCTCAATACTAATTGCACCTTCCGCTCTCCTATGATATGTTCATTCTCCTTTTCCTTGAAGATATGTTTGCTTCCGGATCTACTTGATGCACCTTAGGGCTCGTTTGGTTTTAACTCCGGAATCGAAAACGGAATGGAAACGAATCTAGTCCACACGTATACCTTTGTTCATGAAAGTTTTTGGAATGATTCCTTGTGGCTTGAAGTAATTGGAGTAGAGTTTGATCGCTTTTGATACCCTATAGGGAAACAAAATATAGGGAAGCAAGTGAATTTTGCATTAAACCTTAAGGAATGATTCCATAAAATTTCATGAATGAAGATATACATATAAACTAGGGCTCGTTTGGTATGACTGTAGAAATGGGGTTGGATTCAGGAATCGGAATGGAATAAGGAATTAGAATAAGTCATTCCTAATACTTGGTGTTTGGTATGATGTTGGAATAAAATATTGTTTACACATGTTTTTGATTTTATATGAGTTATGAAACGAGAAATCATATCATATTTGATAATATATGTGTGAATATTTATAATGTAAATATATGTTTATTTTTAAACTACGTCTAAGAAAAATGAAGACTAACGAATAACTTAATATTAAAAACTAAACAATCGTCAACCCAAACAAATAGTTATATATATTTCTTGTATCAAATATATTTTTTCTAATCGAACAAATTATTCATATTATAGGTAAAAAAAAACTTTTTTTTGTCAAAATCTTGTTTTTCTACAAAATAATTTATATAATTTAAATTAATTGATGGACAATAAAAATAATTATAAAAAAAATATTATTTTTATTGTGAAACTAAATAAGAGAGTATATATATAATAAAAATATATAAATGTAGTTTTAAATTTAAAATGAGTTTATGTTGGAATGGGGATACCCACCTTCAATTTTTGGAATGAACTTCTTTTCTAGAGTTGGAATGAGTCATTCCATGAAATCATTCTCATTCCGATTCCAAGTCTTACCAAACACGAGGTATTGGTATGACTCGTTCTAATTCTGATTCCTAATTCCATGAGAATCGTACCAAACGAGCCCTAAATTCGTTTCCATTCCGTTTTCGTTTCCGGAGTTGGAACCAAATGGGCCCTTAGTGTATTCATTTAATTTTTGTTTGTTAAGATTTTTCATGATGGTTTGTTCGTCTATAAATTTTTTTGGTCTTTTGTTTCATTAAACGGTGTGTCGTATAGTGTATGAAATTATTTTCTTTTATAAAAACAAAAAACCTCAATTCATCGATAATAAGCAATTTTTTGGTTTTCAATCTCTAATTGGTCATATTTAAATCCTCAAATCAAATTCGTTTCCGCTCTAACTCCTTCGATCACCGTCGCCTTTTGGTTCAACCAATTGTATTTAATTACTCCGAAATCACCGTATTACATACGTCCTTTGATTCATGCCAGTTAAATGATTAGTTCAATATTACTCAATAGTAAAAACTATGCCGAATGATTAACCTTACTAAAGACAAAATAACTGAACCAACGTCAATATTTTCAGATCATCCTCATTGGCAACATGTTAATTCCATGCTAGTGAGATAGACGATGGTTTCCATCAATCCCACTCTTCGACCATCTACCTCGTATCTTTCCAAGGTGAAAGCAATACGAGACGATTTGAAGCAAAAGTTCGATGCCGATAACGACCCTCTGTAAAAGATAAGATTTCCGAATTCTAAATAATGATTAAGTTGAGGATTAAACCTAATTATTGATAGTATTAATATTAGGTCAACTTGTGAACGGGTTAAAATTGACGAGTATGGATCCCCACTTTTGTGTTTATGGGTTGAAATTGACCTTGTGGGGGGAAAAAATTACTTTTTCCTCCGGAAATGATTTTTACCCTATGATGTTATTTAGAGCATTTGGGAGCTCTGATCCTATAGATAAAATTATAGTTGAGAGAAATGATCACAAAATCGGATATGCCCTAAATGTGAAATAATTTGAAATGGCAAAACGGCCAAAAGAGTCGATATTTTGTTTTTTAACGGCTAAGAAAGACGGCTTATGAATACACGTTTTACGAGAAAGTTGCGGAATAATTATCCACACAATATTCTGAATTTATTATTTCAATTTCGAGGAGTTTGGAGAAGGGGCTCGAACCGCCTTCGGACCGATAAAGAGATAACTATCGACCTTGCTAAGTGATAATTACCGTCTTCGCTATAAATGACATAAATTCATTCATTTCCTTTCATATTTCCTCGTAAAAGCTTTAATTTCTCTCAACCTTTAAATTTGGATCTACTATTCGTTTGTAATCCGATTATATATCCGTTTGAGTATTTGGATTTCTCTTTTCGTTCTTTTCATTTTGATTTCGAGTTTCCGCACTTCCGACGAGGTTGAGGTCAGTTCGAGCATACTCATTCCTTGACCGGTTCTTTCACTCAGATTTTGTTGAATTTGGTGGCGTCCGAGTGTAGCCTTCATTGTTGTGATTCCGAATCTTCTTTCGGTTCGTCAATCGGGTTAGTAATGGATAAGTTATGAGTTTGTTCGTTTTTTCGTATTGTGATTTGCCTAAACTTACCTTAGGCTATTCAAATGGATAAATGGAAGTTCCATTATGTTTGTTAAAATATTCTAATGAACTTAGGTTGTTTGAATGACAAGATTTTATGATAGGTGGTTTCGAAATTGCCTTCGGGCAGAATGTTACACTGACGAAATTTAATTAATTAATTAAAGGATTAATTAACTAAATTAAGATTCGAGAAATGTCGTAAAGCTAATTAAATTAAAAGGAGTGAATTTAATTGATGTTTAAAGCGAGATGTTCAATACGAGGAATATGATATTATCGACAAGTATTATTGAAGGCTTTGGTCCACAGAAAACCGTGTAACATTCTGCCCTTTTAATTTAATTAGATTTACGAGGAATATGATATTATCGATAATATGATATCATCTCATGAACACGTTATATGGTATTTGAATACACATGTTGTGTTTGTGATGTGTTGATATGATCTTTGGTGGATAGATTATGATCTGTAGCTAACGGTTTAAAACCGATTCTTTTTAGATAATGCCGATCACAGAACGATACAGGGACGTGAGTTGCATGATATGGACAACCGGGGCAGTGTTAAACCAAGAGTTGACTGAACTTCTTTTATAAACTAATCACTTGTAAGCGAGTCTTTTGTTTGTATGTGTGCAACTGTGTAAATGTGTTCGTTTCAGGTTAATGTTTCAAGACAACTAATCAATTGTCATGTTTTGAAGTGTCGTTCCGGGATATATACTAAACTTCATGCATGGTTATTTATGTAAATTTTTTGTATATAACAAGTTGAATGTTTTTTTTTTTATTGTGCTTCTTATTACAAGTTCATATTTGTGAAGTTGTTGTCAAGATAAATGATGAGACCCACTGTGTGGGCCTTAGCCTAGTGACATCTTGAGTTACTTAATACCTGTGTCGTTATAGATTGATATCAAAACTTAGGTTGACAACAAGAGCACATGTGACTTGAGATGAAACATGATCTTCAACCTAACTACAACCCAGTTTGGGTTGATTTTGAATAAAGATTTAAGTTTTGAAAAGATTTTGGACATTAATGACATATAGTTTTATTGACATATGGTTTTAATGGATTTAAAAAAAAGCTCTTTTTGATATGCATCCTACAAAGTCTCATTGGCCGGATGGTTTTCCGGCTCTCTTCTTTAAAAAACACTAGAGTATTGTCGGTGCTGATGTTACTAGGTTCATTTATCGAGCTATTTGAAGGTGTTATATTTCCCCTTCTCTTAATCATACTTCGATTTCCCTTATCCCTAAGACTAATAATCCTTGTTGTATGCGCTACTTGAGATCTATCATGCAACGTTATTTATAAGATTTTTGCTAAAGTGCTACCTAATCGTTTTAAAAAAGTTATTTGGGAGAGTTAGTCTCCTCTCATCAGAGTATCTTTGTGCCTGGGCGTTTGATTACAAATCATGTGCTGGCGACTTTTGAGATCTTTCATTATAAGAAACTAAGAAAAGGGAAATGGGGTTTCACTACTCTTAAGTTGGATATGGACAAGACTTATGATGGAGTTGAGTGGCAATATCTTGAGCAAGACATGCATGCAATGGATTTCGATGGGACGTTGATTGAGCTGATTACGACGTATGTGATTTCAGTCACTTTCTTAGTACTTTTTTAGGCGAGCCCAACTTCAACTATTGTTCTATCCCAGGGTTTTCGCCAAGGGATCCCTTGTCTCATTTCATTCCTTATTTGTGCCGAGGGGTTATCGAATCTTATTAAACGAAGCGAAGTAGAGGGTCATCTTTAGGGGATTCTTATCAACAAAGGAATGAAATTGTCAATATCCTTTATATTTATGGAAAAGCGTTATTACAACAAGTTAACCTAGAAAAATATGAGCTATCTTTTAGTAGCAATGTTTCCACTATTTTAAGGAGTAATATCCAGACGGTGTTGGGCATTAGGGAGATTAATAGGCACGAAGAAAAATCTTAGTCTCCCTACCATGGTTGGTATGTCAAAGAAGATGATTTTTGCCAACGTTAAGGAAAGGGTGTGGAAGAAGCTTAAGGGATGAAAATAGTTTATGTTGATTAGGGCATGAAAGTAAGTCTTATTAAAAGCAGTGTGCAAGCAATTCCTTTATATGCAATGTCTTGTTTTTAGATGTCTGATGACATGTGCTCTAACATGGAAAGAATGATGAGCTAGTTTGGGGGTCTACACCGAAGAAAAGAAATATTCATTGAATTGGGTGAAAGAAGCTTTGTCAATCTAAGGAGACCGATAGACTTGACTTTCGTGATATGAAAGCCTTCAATACTACTATGATAGCTAAACATGGTGGCACGCTTTTTGTAGGGATTTTAGATGTGTAAAAGTGGAATTTTAGGAAACAGTTTCCTAAACATCTAAACAAGGATCGCATGCATAATAGATTAGATAAGGGATAAAAGGAATACCTTTTGATGCGTGTTTATTAACTTCTTCAAGGATACGTAGAGTCCCAAGTGTTACTCCTCTAGTTGGTCCACCCGAGACTGAACAAGAACCTCTTAATCGATCGAAGAGGAAGAACGTCATACACCGCTAAATGTTTCTTACGTAAAAACCTCCTAATCGATCGAATATATATAATTAGGGTTGAGCTTTTTAACTATTAAAAAGCCCGACCTTAAAATATAAGATATATGTTTAGTAATTAATAAATAAATAATCCCTTATCTATTATTAATTACCAACTCCAAAATATATTTTGTACTCCTACAAAATATATCTTTTTCTACCATATACTCCTATATGGTAATTCTCTCATTAATTGATTCAGTTCTTCTGCTCGTTATGGTGTGACCTCGTAGGACCCTATAACACTAGCAATATATTTTATCATATAAATGTACCGATCATGGTTAGCTTCTAGCAAAACGCCATGACCCCTAATATTATCGGATTATATATATCCCTATATTTTTAATGTCCTATCTCATCATCAATAATTGCACCTTGGATAAATGATACAATTCCTTCACTTTTAACAAAGCCATAGTCTCTTATTTCTCGCTTTTTCAAAGCTAAATATTATCTGCATGGATCTTTTTTACATGCCTCGGTGTAACTTAAACCTAGTTTCACCCGTAGGAGTATTAATAAAGGAATAAAGATGCCTCGGAAGGGAGTTTGTTGGAGTGTCGGAAATGGCTCTTTGGTTTCGGTTTAGAACGATCCTGGAACCCACAACCAACTCTTTTCCAACCGATCTTTAGACCTTCTTCTTCTTCTGCTGATGGTCTCTAGGTTATTGACCTCGTCGATTGGGATCGAGGTGTGTGGAGTGAGTATGTTGTTTGAGCTCCCTTGGATGATATTGACAGTGAAGGTTTTAAAGTTACCATTACCTAGCTGGGAAATAACCGATGATTTTTACTGGTATTATTCTATTGGATATATTCACAATGTCTACAACATATCATTTGGTCCTAAGCAGTTCGAGTTAGGGCAGAGATAGTGGATGTTATTCGTCTGATGGGAACGATAGCTGGAAATGGAAGAAGTTTTGGAAGATTAAAATGACGCCATGTGTGCGTAATTTGGCATGTCGAGCTTTCAAAATATTATCCCATGCAAGGAGATATTATGCTCTCGAAAAGTTAAGGTGGATCCTTGGTGTGACGTGTGTGGATGTTTGGAGACTCAGTTGCATGTGTTTAGGGACGGTCCGGAGGTGATGAAGTTATGGAAAAGGTTCCCTTTGCTATGGCGGTGTGGACGAGAGGCGAGCTCTATACTTCATTGGCTTTGTAACATGTTTCCAAAGGGATCTCTCAAGGATTGCCAAGTGTGTATGGTAGTGTTGTGGTTATTGTGGAGAATCCGAAATAAAAGAGTGTTTCAATGAGCGCAAAGTGACTTGCGTTTCATTGATGTGAAAGCAGAAAAACTGGTGTATGATTTTAATTTTCTGAAGAGTATGAACGAGCCGGCGTTATTGCTATGAGGGATGGGAATGACATGTGGGAATGACTGCAATAGGACGGTGAAGATGAATTGTGACGCTGTAGTGAAGAGTATGGAGACGAGTGGGGTGGGAGTGGTGGATAGGGATGCTTCAGGCCATCTACTACTTACGGCGGCGAAGAGCTTGCATAATGCTCCGAGGTGGAGGTCGCTGAAGGTGAGGGTTTAATCTAGGCACTCAAGCTTGCTCGGGATCATGGGTGGCAGAGCATCATATGCTAGTCTGATTCGTTGACAATTATTATGAAACTCAACCGGGAGAGATTGGTGAGGGGCCGAGGGGAACATTGGACAATGTATTATAGGAGATTCCCTGACAATTATTATGATTACCTTTATCAAATTTCACTTGGAAAATTTTCCAAAATATCGCTACAAAATCCAAAAATATTATAAACCTTGCTTGATCGTGAAATTTCTGCACCAAATGGATCAATATAAGAGTAGGGATTAATAATCAATACTAGAGGTGATACTATTTGGACTCGGTTGGATCCGCGGCAGACTTTCGGGAGTCTTTTTTGCCCGTTTGTCCAGCCGAGCCCGGATGTCAGACTTGTGTATCTCTGATCTCCTATGTTTGTGATTCTTCATTACGGTTAGTCCGTCTGCCGATCATTTTCGACATTTCGATTCACTAGACGGCGCGCCGTCTAATGGGTATAGCAGCTTTCCATTTTTTGAAAAAGAAAAGAAAAAAGATATATTTTTAAGGATATTTTTCCAACATATAATGTTTAATATATCTGATATTCATTTCAGTTTCACATTTCCCACAAAATCAAACCTTTCCCCTCTGTCTGGATCTCGCGAATGGAGAACCCATCGGCCACTGCCGGCAACCAGTCGGAAGGCGAAAGGCTAATAGGCATCGCTGAGAAACTTCTGGAGACGCGAGATCTCACGGGGTCTCGCGAATTCGCCGTCCTCGCTCAGGAAACGGAGCCCTTTCTCGACGGATCCGACCAGATCCTGGCCATCTGCGACGTCCTCATCGCCGGAGATAAGCGCATCGGAAACAACAACCAGCAACACGACTGGTATGGTATCCTCCAGGTAGATCGCCGATCCAATGACTTCGATCTCATCAAGCGCAATTACCGCCGCCTTGCCCTCCTCCTCCACCCTGATAAGAACAAGTATCCTCTTGCAAACTCCGCTTTCCGCTTCGTCGCCGACGCGTGGTCGGTCCTTTCTGACCAATCGAAGAAATCAGCCTTCGATGCCGAGCTTAGCCACTTCTCTAGGGTTGAGTTAACCCCTAGGCCGTGTAATAATGTGTCTGATCCAAACAAATTGCCTGTTAGGAGAAGCTCTAGGGTTTTCAGCGGAGGTAATCGCAGTGATGGTGTTGGTGGCGAATCCGAATCCAGCTTCAGGACTCCGGCTCCGCCTCCTCCTCCGCCTCCGGTTTCGAATTTCTGGACGGCTTGCCCGTATTGCTACGTTCTTTACGAGTACCCTAAGGTTTACGAGGACTGTTGCTTGAGGTGTCAAAGCTGCCAGAGGGCGTTCCACGCCGCGGTTGTCCCTGCTATTCCTCCTAGAGTCCCGGGAAAGGAAGCATACTACTGCTGTTGGGGGTTCTTTCCTCTAGGGTTTTCCGCCGATGGCAAAAAGGGGACAACTAATGCCGCCTCATTCCCGACTTGGATGCCGCCAATTTTCTCCGGCGAACCTGAGGCGACCACTGCAAAGATTCCCACCAGAGCTCCGCCGGAGGATACGCAAGTCAGGGTTGAAAATGTGATGAATGTACCTGCCGCAGCAGGTGCTCCTCAACCGGCACCGGCGGCAGCTACTGTCCCAGCTACTACTACTACTGGACAGAAGAAAAGAGGCAGGCCAAGGAAAAACCCATTTTGAATACGCAATTGACCTACCATTGTAGCCTTCAGTCAAGGCTCGATTTTGATTTGGGCTTGAATCTGGGTTTTCTGCTGAAATCAGAACTGCTGAGGAGCAATGTGATTATGTGGTATGTGTTTTTTATTAATTTTGAATGTGATAGTGTTAAAAATCTCTGCTGTCACTAACTGGTCTTTCATGTTATAGTTTGTAGTTCTGTTTGTAGTTCATAGCAGACGTTTGTTGTTGATGAACCAAATCTTTATCTAGCATATTGTAGCATAATCCATTATTCAAGTATTGTAGGAATGTCATGTTGCAATTTGTTTAGTGGTATTTAAGTGATTGGTATGGCTGTCAAAAAAAAGATCTGTTCTCATGGTTTCCTCTCATGAGTCGAAATCAGAATCTTGTATCACTATGCTATGTAGACAAAGAAATCCGAATGTTCTTTAAGTTTTGCAAATCTTGCAATTAGTGATATCAGGAAGAAGTATGTAAATATTTCTGCAGTTATTTCCAGCTATTTTTGTATGCTGCACATTCACGCCCTTCTAAATTTTTGTGTAATTGCATTGCCTTGTTGCTTAAATTTTCTGTATCACACTTAAGATCCAACAATAACAATCTGGAATGCTAACAATCACAAATCTGTCGAAAAAATGTTCACCAGATCAAGATACTTGTTTTACTGCAGCTAAATTTTTAAACTTCTTACAGTTTAAGACTGCAGCCATTTGAGCTATCTATGGAATCAAGTACTTATCTGCCAAAAGATCTCTAATTATGCATCAAAACGTCATTTGGTGAGAAAGAAACGGCAAAAATGTTCCCTGGATCAAGATACATCCTTGACTACTATCTAGGGCTGTTTAAAACCCGGTCTGGACTGATCGGGACTGCCCAATCTGTACCTAGACCAATTTAATCTGTCATAGGATTGGTCTCAAATTTAGGGAATTCTAAAGTTTAGGTTTAAGGTCAGATTATGTTCGGACCGATATTTAATCCATCTTTCACGTTTTAATTTCAAGAGTATATAGGTTACAAGACAGATTTAAATCATGTAACTGTTGTGGATTAAGGGTCTGCTGAAGGATCTCTTTGTTCCCTCCTCAGTCCTCACCTATTCCTCTATTTTGTGATAGTGATAGTCAATCTGCTCTTCATATCACTCGTAATCCGGTCTTCCATGAAATGACCAAACACATTGAAGTTGATTGTCTTCTTGTTCGGCTCTTCATATCCCTCCTCACCTATTCCTCAATGTTTGGGGTACTATTGCTTCTGGTTTTGATCCTACTACTTCTCAACTCGCACACATTTATGTATATTTACATCTGAGATGCTATTTGTCTCTTAGTCTTCCAAGAGATCGGGGACCGCCAAGAAAAACTAGCCATCTTGGGGGAGAACAACGTGTAAGATGACAACTCGTCCTACTCGAGTCACAAAATCCCACTATCTACGAAGCCGAAGGACGGTCAGACCGTAACTCCCTTGGCTTGGACATGTTGTCAATCACCGAACCACTCGCCAAGCAGCCATGCCAATGATCATGAGTTGGTTGCATGAATTGTGACAAAATATGAACCCATAATGAGTTTCATATAAACATCAAAATCTAAGTCATTATGACATCCTTGTGATGCAATTCCCAATGACGAATGGATACAACAATCAACAAGACTTGGACCTTCACCATCTTGGCTACGGGGCAAATTAGGCATGTCCACGGACCCGGCGGGAACCCGCCGGGTCACGGGTACGGGTAAGGGTCGTTAGATCCTTACCCGTGACCCTACGGGTCGACCCGTAACGGCTAGATTTTCAAAAAAAAAAAAAAAATCCCAACGGCTATATAGCCGTTGGGTAGCCGTGACAACGGCTAGTTTGATAATAATAATAAAAAAAACAATATAATTTAATAAATTTAACCTAAAAACAATTCTATAAATACCCCAAACTCAATTCATATCATCTCACACCAATTCTCATCATTCAATCATCTATTCACTCTCTCAATCTCTCCATAATTTCCAACTCTTACATTCAATTACTCTCCTAATCTCATATTCTCATTCTCTTATTTTTCATTTTACCAACTACATTCTATTATTCAAAAAAAAATGTCTAGCCGAGGAAGACGTTCCGTTAGCGGTGCCGGTCCTTCATCCGGCGAAGGTTTTATTCGAGGACGGCATTCCGTTAGCGGTCCTCCAACCGGTTCGGATTTAAGGCGAGACTTATTAAGTGGAGATCACGAGATCTTCGAGGAGGAGGAGGATTTCACGGAATCACCTACTTTCCCCAACACCCAAGGATCCGAGACTATATTCACGGAGGAGCCGGAGCCGGAGGAGCCGCCGTTGAACAACACTCAACTAACGGCGGCGGTCTTCCGATTTTGGTTTACAAAGGGTGCTCCCGATGCCAACGGAGTTTTCTATGCCAAATGCAATTTTTGTGCGGCACAATACAAGCACAAAAAGGGAGAAGGCTACGGGAACTACAAGAGGCATATCCGGAACAAGCATCCCGAGAAAATGGGATTAGCACGAGGGCAAACACAAGTTACCGGGTACGCTTCTACTTCTAACCAACCTCCTTCTCTATTTACATATGATCATTCTTCTTCTATGGATGCATTTTCAGAAATGTTGGCCGTAGATTCTTTAGCATTTAGTTTTGCACAAAATGTTGGTTTTAATGATTGGATGCAACATCATGCTCAACCCGCATATAAACCGATTTATCGCCAAACCGCTAAAAGAAAAGTGATGCATAAATATAAAATTCGTAAAGAAGAATTGATTAAATATTTTATGGACAACGGTGATATTCAAGTTTCTATTTGTAGTGATATTTGGACCGACGGTTTTCAAAAAAATTCATATATGGGTATTACTTGTCATTTTGTTGATAAATTTTGGATTTTAAACAAAAGAGTTTTAGCATTACGAGTTTTCAACGAACAACACACCGCCCAAAACATTGCCCATTTGATTGCAAGTGTTTTGGAAGAATATAGATTAGTTTCACGAGTTTTTTCAATCGGTTTTGATAACGCCTCCGCTAACACGGCTTCCATTAGAGATTTAACCAACTATTGTAAGCCGACGATTGGAGGTAAATTTTTTCACATTAGGTGTGCCGCTCATATTTTAAACTTGTGTGTTCAAGACGGTTTAGCATATGTTGGAGATTTAGTACAACCTATTCGAAATATTCTTAATGAACTTTGGTCTAAAAAAAATGTACGTACTAAATGGTATGCATATTGTAAACAAAATAACGTTTATCCTAAAAAATTTCCAAAAGATGTTTGTACAAGATGGAACTCTACTTACAAAATGATTTACGAATCATATGAATATCGAGAACTTTTAAGTAGTTTTGCCGCACAACATATTGACGGTGATTTTGTTTTTGGTGAATCTTGGGTTTTAGCAAGAGATGTAATGGAGGTTTTCAAACATTTTTATGATGCTACTAACACTTTTAGTTATGTTTATACACCAACTTCAAACATATTTTGTTATGTAGCAATTAATATTGCATTTGCAATTCAACAAGGTCTTTTAATTGAAAATATTTCACAAGCTATTTATTCAATGCGAAGTAAATGGTTAGCTTATTAGACAACCATTCCCGATGTTTTTCTTGTTGCATTTGTGTTAGACCCTAGACGTAAAATGGATGGTTTAAAACAATTTTTAGAAAATTATTATGAATTTTTAGATTTAGAACAACATCCCAATTGTCATGTTTGTACAATAATTGCTAATGTTAGAAAATTATTTGATGAATTATTGGTTCAATATCGTGTTTCCGATCGAGGTCAATCTTCTCAACCCCCTCCTCGCTCTTCATCTTCAAGTTCATCTAAATTTAAATCAATGGCTAGAGATTTGTTTGGCTCGAAAAGGGCAAAAACCACGTCGAGTTCCAACTCGGAACTCGACGAATATCTAACGATTTCTTTTGAGTTTGCCAATGACGAAGAAGAGGAGGATTTCAACATATTAGAATGGTGGAGCCGACCGGAGAGAATGAGGTTCCCTACCCTCTCAAGGATCGCGGCACAAATTCTCGCCGTTCCCGCCTCAACGGTAGCGGTTGAGCAAACCTTTAGCCGGAGTGGAAAGGTGCTCGATCCGACGAGATCAAACATGTTGCCCGAGACGTTGGATGCACAAGTCCTCCTAGCCGATTGGAGGAAAGCGGAAATGCGAACACAAAAGAACAACCTCTCGGCGGAAGAAGGCGACGAAGATGACGACGAGCGACAACAAACGCCATCGGATGTATCGGCGGGAGAGTCCGACTAAGGTAAGGGCCAATCGGGGATATAAACAAAGGTAAGAGAACTACGTGGGCTTTGATTCCTCCTCCCCGAGAGGATACGTAGGCAACCGGGATTCCGGTTCAAGCCCAATTCTTCCTTTTTTTTTTTTTTT
>BSUD01000184.1:296482-313034 GCA_033239045.1 Fagopyrum esculentum
CCTAAGTATTTCGATTCTATCTCTATCCCCTACTCAGTTCTTCAGAATGTATAGGTCGAAGTGCATCAAGTCAAACTAGATAAGTTCCCAGTATTAGCATATTATGACATAACCACCAAAATGTCAACAACTAGTCCCAGCATAATAAACGATTAGAAAGAATATGTACACTAAAACACTAACTTGTAGACGCGTTAACTATATAAAGGTAACGGAACTAATAATATAAGTACTTAAAACGTGTAAGAAAACCTATAGTGATAATCATGTTTCACATAAATCTACTTATAGTAAAAAAAAATGATGGTAATGCTCATGATGATTATGATCATCTACAAATAATGAAATGCAATGAATGTGTCATCTCTCATCTCTCTGCAACGCATGGCAACACAGCACTCTCTAAGTCCACATGTGCCCCTTCGACATACTAGTGGTTACGAAGATTTGTAATCTTGTCTCCCATTTTTCTATAGCTACCTTCTTTCCCGTCTCAGTTCATACTAGGACACATTCCAAATCATGTATGTTATTTATGTATGAAAGGGCCCCCACCACGGCACAATCATGCCTCGAACATCACTCCCTCATCGAGTTCATCATTCCCATGACCAGTACGGTGGTTGCCAGTTGTAAAATAATTTAAAACCATAAGTAATTAAGTCTATAAAACGATCTCCATAAACAAAAAAATTCCAAGGTTACTCACATGCAACACGCCCTAACTTGCAACATGGGTTTCCCAACATTATTCATCAACATCTCTCATTCCACTACATTCTCATATCATCCTTAGAGTCAACTAACACATCACCATCCCAAAGTACAAACTACTCGACTACTTGTCTCCAAACTCATAACGCAACAACTCATTTCCGCTCTCCCCCTACACATCTATTGTATCACCTCAAATTCTTTACACTCGAGATGCTACGGGTGAGAACTTCACAATGAGTCATGACACTAGCATGACAACTTCACCAGATCTTGTAACAAGACACAAATAAAAAAAACCAAAATAGATAAAAATGCAAAATATCGATAATTCAATAACAAAGGACAAGACTCTTAGTCGAGTACTACAATCTATAATGTCAAAATACAAAAGAACTAAATAAAGAACTCAACATCCCGTCCTATAATGTACGGGAACCCATCTGACCACTCTGTCTAGATCACTCGCCAACGTCTCTATCCTGCAAAATATCTACAACAACGGATAATACTGTTAGCTAACAACCTACATATTAGAGGAACTATAACAGCACACACACATGTCTTTGCAAATACAAAACAATCATCATGCTTACACAGAAGTTCATTTATTATCTTGTACTCTCTAATTCAACTTATGTTGTGACACGAGGATCTCCCAAACCTCGACTCTATCCCCGTGTACCAACAAGACTGTATCCACTACAACTCACCGTGTACCTGTCTAGGCTAGTCGTAGAGAACCTCTCAGTCTCATGTCAGAGTTAGGCAATGATGTCACCGCCCGTTATACATATACTTGGGCCACATTACAATAAAAGGTCGCCATAATCCAGTTATAGTTATCAATCACTCAATGCAAACACCACTATCAAGATCAAGCTAACACGCAGAAAGCTAGCTAATTAAGCCCTAGAGACTTACATGTATCAAGGTAATTCCAGCTAATCAACACTCTTAGTCCCACAGGAATGAACTCCACCCCTTGATAACAAGGACATGTGGGTCAATCATCTATCTATTATCTAGAAATCTCTAACTCTTAGGTCAATCAGGACTATCATAAGTTTATCCTAATAACTTATCCTCATTCATATATCCATCAGTAAGAACAAGTTCCGAAAACTGCATCAAAGCAGTTCTCTTAATGTATATCCTCAACAACCTTAAAGCAACTTAAGCCTTAATTCCTCAAGATAAACACCTCTACACCACTAACTAGGGGTGTTAATTTGGTCCAGTCCTAATGGAAACGTTGGAACCAAACCGGAATCTAGCGGTTCAGATCCAAAAATTATTTTTTTGGAACCGGACCATTTACATACGGTTTGATCCGGTCGGGTTCATTTTTTTTAAAAAACCCAAACCATTTGGAACCGTTTAAAAAAAAGATGAGGCGTTCTTCTATTATATTCTTCACTTCCTCTATTCAACATCCACTAACTTCATCTTCTTCTTCTATTCAGACCTTAATATATTCAGTATGTGATTCTTTTGTTTGTTGATTCTTCTGTTTGCTAGTAAGAGGCGGTCTTCTATTTTATTTTTTTTGTATTGTTGCTACTACAAATATGGAGCTTAATAAGGCGTAATAGATGTACGTTGTGTTTAGCAACATCCTTATTTGCTTCGCGCGTAAAGATTTCAAAGTTAAAGAACATCAAATCTAAAACAACGGTGTCAAACTCTCAATAGAAGTAAGATTTAGATCCAAATCTCTCTTTGTGGTTCATGTTAAAAATAGCCTAAGAATGGCATTTGGTTGTTGTTAGATTTATTCCTACACCACAAGCATTAAGTGACATCAACAATTCAACATAACTTGTATAACCATGTCAGATTTACTCTTCTGAATCTCAGATATGTTCGTTCTTTGTAACCATGTTAGATTTACTCTTCACTATTGTTAATTGGCCATGCCTTAACTCAAACTTTGATTTTTATTTTACAGATGCATAATGTCTTAATTATCTGAGAGTATATCTCGTTCTCAGTCTCATGAGTCTGAAAGCGACCACAAGTGTTGGGAGATTGCGTCTCTATCATCTCGATAACTAGAACTCAAGAAAACTAGGAGTGAAAAGAAACCGGTGGGGACTGCTAAATTTGTTTTTAAAACCTATTGAAGCGGTAAAGAAAAGAAGAAAATGAGCGATATATACTCTCATTTCGTGACTAAGAGTCATCCATTGAGAGATGTGGTCGATGGTATTGAGAAAGTAGTTGGATTTTACCAAAGACTTCACTGTAAGTATTGTGATACTTCATTTGTTAAAAGTGCGACACTTAGGAAACATATTGAGACTATATGCAAACTTTATCCGGGTAGAGCTAAGGTGCAATATGGACAACAAATATTTAGTGGAGTGATGGATGGTCAAACACACCCATGATGGTTAATTGAAGCCCCTGGATTTAGTTATTTTTGCTCACATGTTGTACCTTTGTTTAAAGTTCCATGTAGACAAACCACAATGAAAATGTTCTTAAAGATGTATGATTCTAAGAAGGAGGAGTTGAAGAAGGAATTAGAGTCTCATAGTGTTTGTTTGAGGCCAAACACTTGAACTTCTTGCCAAAACCTAAACTACATGGTTGTCACTGCACATTTTATTGATAGAGGATGGAACATGCATAAGAGAGTGTTTGCTTTTTGTGTGATTCTAAATCATGAAGGTGTTACAATAGGTCAGATTTTAGAATCTTGTCTACTAGATTGGTCAATTAATAATGGTCTTTGCATATCTGTTGAGAATACATCAGCTAATAAAATTGTCATTGACTATGTGAGAGATAAGTTGTACAGTTGGGAAAATAAACCAATTCTTGGAGGTAGGTTTATGCACGTGAGATGCTTAGCTCACATCACAAACATTATTCCAGATCGAAGACTTTGGAGAAGTATGTTGTTGCAATAAGAAATGTTGTGAGGTATGTAAGGGGTTCCAGTGCGAGAAATGATGAGTTCAGAAAGTGCATGGACAGGGAAAATTTTGATTGTAAGAAGGTTTGTGTCTTGGATGTTCCAACAATTCCACCTTTCTGATGTTGGATATAGCTTTGGGATATAGAAAAGCTTTTGACATATTCTATTATGATGATATGAGGTTTAGAAGGATGAACATGATGATGAGGATGAGATGATTATATCGGGTGAGAGCGTTGTGCATATTTCTAGGAGAGTGAAGAGTGTTGGACCGTCCACAGTTGAAGATTGGGGCAATGCAGTGGTATTTGTTAAGTTCTTGAAAGTGTTTTATGAAGCAATTGTGCATATCAATGCATCTCTTAATCCAACATCTCGCAAGGCCTTCCAAGATATTGTTACCGTTCAAACCGAGCTAAAAGATCTTTGTTCAGTTGGCTTAGAGCTTGATTCGAGTGAAACATACAAGGTTTTATGGGGGATGTCCACTAAAATGAAGGTTGGTAAGTTGGATAACATGAACTCTATTTCTCTTGTTGTTGTAGTTTTGGACCGTAGGTACAGATTAAAGTACTTTAAAAGAGTATGTAAAGCACAACTGAATTTGTCTACTTTTGAGGTAAAAAAGAAATCCGATAAAGTGAAACAACTTATGGTTTTTGTATGGAGGGCAGTCTGATAGTGCGGGATCAAGAGAAAAAAAAAGGTGTGTGAATGATAAGGTTAAAGCAATAACCAAACCTATTAGTGGAGAAGGGTTGCTATTGAAGAAGATTGGGATAGGGAGATTGAATAGAATGTGGAAGTTGTTGTGGGTAATGAGGTTGATAGATCTTAATTGGACCCTATCGAGAAAGTTGTTAAAAAACCAAGTGTAGAGGTGGATTGGTGGAAGGTGAATGGAGATAAATATCTAAACTTGCAAGAGATGTACAAGTGTCTACAATAGCAAGTAAGTCAACTTTCAGTACCGGTAAAAGGGTGCTTAATCCATATAGATCATCTTTGTTGTCTAAGACTGATGAGAAACTGATTTGTCTTCAAAATTGTTTGAAATCTGATGCAATTATGGGATTGCAATACGTTCCAGAACTGGAAGAAATTGAGACATATGAAATCCTTGAAACATGTACAAATATAAATTGTTTTTCTCTCAATTATGTACTAGTTTATTTGCAAATTCACCCTTAACATATTTTTTGTCGTAGAACATATGAAAAGGGTACTTGACAACAATGATTCTGTTGTTGAGCCTGCATCCATCCATAACACGTGTGAAAATAAAAAGTTTGGATGCTTCAACTTTGACTCGTGACATTATTCGTTATTGTAGGTTGAAGACTTCTACTTTGTGTTGCTGGTTGCCTAGTGCACTTCCACTTTGTAAACTTTGGTTTGTAATTGAGCTTGCAATTTGTAACTCTACACTTATTTAAATTACAAGCATGTTTTTGAAACTTTTTATGTCAAGATATTCTCATTTGATAGTTTGTTACTTGTTAATTTTGTCTATGGTTTTAAAAATTTAAATGTGTGGTAGAGATTTATAATAGGTCATGTACGGTCCAAAATGAATTGAATTATGTATGTTCCAAACGGTTCAGCTCCGGTTCCAAATAGGCTTTTCGGTCCAAACGGTTTCGGTTTTGTACGGTTTTGTATAGTTTCGGTTCCAAACGGTCGCGGAATAAAGGAGTTGGCGCGACCGCGGGAACAAAAAGGTGCGGTCGCGGAATAAAGGAGTTGGCACGACCGCGGCAGGAAGGAGTGAATGCGGCAGGAAGAAGGTGCGACCGTGGGGACAAGGAACATGCGCAACCGCTGCAAGATCGAGGCGCGAACGCGGTGATAGGTACAAATGGATCTTCATCTGTTCGCCAATGTTGTTCTTCAATGCAAAAGTATGCACACATCCTCTTTAGTTCTTGCTGATGGTGTTAGGGAAGGTTATCAATACAGAGAGGCACAATTCAGCACAAACCTTACGTTAAAGAGGGGAACGACTGCTAGTGTTTGACAAAGGACAGAAGAACGATTTTGTTGTCGTCTACAACTTCAACAGGAGAGAAACGTGGTTGCTTCCAATGATTCTTGATCCTGGATTGACAAGGGACAGAAGATCGATTTTGTTGCCGGCATTGAAGGGAGAGAATGAAAGAAGAATAGAAGAGAAGAGAAAAGAAGGGAGGAGTAAGGGAGAAGACTTACGTTAAAGAGGGGAACGACTGCTAGGGTTTCAAAGAGGCAGAAGAAAGAGGTTGGAAGGTATAAGAATGGAAAAGATCCGGTTAATATCAAAAGGAAAGTGAATCCCGACGGTTACAAATGATAACCCAAGATTTGACAGTTTACCGCGGCCGCAGTGAAGATTCGCAGCGGCCGCGGGGCGGTGACTGCTTCTGGCCGTTTTCCTCTTTGACTCCCCTTGGAGTCAAATGATTGAATTGGGTGTCAAACCCGGACAAAGATCCGAAATCAATTCTGGAATAAAAATTCCGGTCGTTACATCTATTTACACCTTGTCTTAGAGGATAAAATACTTAAACACCAAGTCAAACCAAAACAAGTCTTCAATTAGCCAACTCTCCTTAATAGACCATCTACACCGTTTTCTACATAGGATACCACAACTATCAACTTATCTTCACTCGTGACTATCAAGATATTTTACCATCCAAACTATTGCGTATGTGGTTCGTGAATATCAACATAAAAAAAAAATATCATACATACATGTCAACATATATCATTCTTCATAATTGTCAACATCTCGTATCATCTATACATCCATTCATGTGAGTCATCGTCCATATTACCACCAATCTCATCATATATAAATACTACTTAGAATCATATCTCACACTTTCCATCGTTATAAGTAACACTTCCGATAATCCTTTTCCATCAACCCAAAACTTTTTCCTAGTCACTATCATCGTAATATCAACCTCGTGTAAAAACTCAAGACATAATCTTTTAAGTAATTTTATAAAAATCACTTATAACATAAATGATGTATGTATATTATCCTAAATATACTCTACTCATATTCAACTACAAATCTAATCTAAAGGAAGATGACAATTAAATAAGTCAATATGACTTACTTGAAATAGTCGATTCTCAATATCACCATAATAAATGTTCAAACTTATTCACCAACATTCAAGTATCTAATATCAATATATCATAGATACTATCATCAATCAACTTCATCCAATGCAACCAATCTACAAACAAATCCTAAGAACGAAATACGATTGAGGTTTAGGATCACTTACATACTAGAGGTTATAATAAAGGTTAGTGTTGCGTGATAGCGTATCAATGTCAAGTAGAGTCTCACTTCATATCCAAATGTTTATCCAATGTGCGGGAAACCTAAACAAACCAATTACACAAGATTTAACTCATTTACTAAAACTTGGGTCAAAAATATAATCATCAAAATATAGGTCATTTTCCGTAATTATAAACTTGAGCCAAATCCTGTAATTAACCAAATTATGGTAATTGGTGAACTTTCAAAAGTCGGGGCCCTTTTCTGTAAATATAAAACTTGGCCATTTTATGCAATTATCAAGGTGGGCACATTTGCACGTTCCAAATGGCAATCCTCATTTTCTTTTTCAAGTACCGGCCATTTAACGTAATAACGTAAATTAAAAAGAAGGCTCTTTATTCAAGAGACCCGATTAGGGTTTCTCCTGAGGTTGATCGAGAGTGGCGGCGGTAGGCTGGCCTCCTTCGGCAGCAATGTTTCCGGCAGACCCGAGCAGACGATGACGGCGGCACGTCGAGGCTTCAATTCTGACGGAAGAGCTGCTCTAGCGGCTACACTGGCGGTGACAGGGAGGTGAACATACGGCCTCGTTGAGCTGCTGTCTGCGAGGGACGAAGAGACGGCGATGGATCCGGGCTCGCGCAACAATGGCTGTGGCTAAGTCAACAGCGGCGGTGTCGGAGCGACGGTGGCCTCCTTTCTTCGCCTCTCCTCTAGCGGAGACAAGGGTGCTGCTGCAGGTCCGATCGGGACAGACGAAGAATCCGAGGGAGGTGCATTGATTGGTTTAATTAAGTCTGCTGGTCTGGATCGAGATGACGAGGGTGGACTCGAACGAGAGGATTGATTGATTGGTTTATATCGTTCCGGTACCAAATGATGTGGAGGGCGCACGTCTTGTGAATCACACGTACAAGTACACGGTTTTCCATCCTAAAACCAATTGGCAATTTGGGACTTTCCCTAAATCTCCAACACTACCTGAACTAGTTAACACTTCACACATTTTTCTGTTTTGGGTCGAGCATCTCATTCTCTTTTTAGCTCGCCCACAATTTTTGTTTTTCGACGGGTTTCGCATCTCATTCTCTTTTCGCATCTCATTCTCTTTTAGCTAATTCCGGTGAATCACACATACAAGCACACGGGGTTCCATCCTAAAACCAATTGGCAATAGGAGGAGTAGCCCTAGTGCTTATATATTAGATTCACACACTATCGTATTGTCGATGTGGGACTTCCCCTACATCTCCAACAAGTTCAGATTCGGACTCAAGGTGAAGGACCCCAGGTTTGAGTTTCCGGCGATAAATAGTGACTCCGGGAGAGAAAGTGAGAGCATGAGAAAATTAGGGTTTCGGTAGAAGAACAAGAATAGTATCCGGATAATTTCTCATCGGTATTCCTCAAATTAAATCATAATTAATTTATCAACAACTTAACTCACTCGATCTAATCCAATTTAATACATTATGAAAATTCCAAAATTCGGCTATTACGGTTATAATCATACACAACCTCAATAAAAGACCCTGTATTCGATTCGACTATGGCACCTCCAACTGATAACGATTATGGTTGGATCTGGCTCCCCTCCCCAACTGATTCTTCGATGTCAAAGGAAGAGAAGTATGCCCCGCCTTCGACTTTGGGGGACAACATCACCACTTCGGCGGTGACGAAGAAAAGCGTGATTCCAACGGGACCGAATCCTTCTTCGGAGACCGATTTTTCTTTTCGGCGTGTCCTCACAAGCTCTATGGTTCTTGTGCTTAAATGTTATCCCCTCCCTCTTGTCTGTCAAAACACAGTATTCCCAAGGGGATCTCGTCCCTTTTGCTTGAACAAATCCGAGACCTCGGTTTACTAGCTGGAAGTGAGGCGACTCATGGAGTCAAAATCAACACACCTGCATCAAAAAAAGGTTGAAGAACACATGAAAAATGGCGGTTTCTTGTACTCAAAAGTAAAACAGGGACCTTCATGCTACTAATTGTAGAAGAAAAAAGAACTTGCAGTACAATAATCGACTCAAGCTCAATTTAGAACTCCTTGAGGAATAGATCAGATCCTCGATTAAGGAACAACTCATTTATGGACGATGTGACGATTATGGAGATAAGGAAGAAGTTGTATGGGAATAATCGTGATTCCAGAAAGATAACAAAGGAAAACATAATATCTGCATTGACCAAAATCGGAGGATTGACCGAAGACAAAAAAAAAGACCTAAGTCTTATATGAACAACTGGGTGTTGAACACCAGCAATATGTACTCTCTCCTTTTTGTATGAAGAAATATTATTGTGATGATGTTTTTGCAAACTATCACAAAAAATAAGGAACAAGATCGATCTTTTTAGATTTTGAACAAATTCTCCACTCACTAGTGCTACAGTTGACTGCGTTTGAGAAAAATCAACAGCGGACTGTTGTCTGTAAGACAGATGGTATATGGTGCTTTGGTAATTCTTGGAATATATGCAATTTTTGTGAAAAACTGGACCAACCCCAATATACCGGGAGCCGTAGATCGATTCACTCTGTCAAAAAAGAAAATGTTTTGCTTCCCTCAACATGGTTTGACCTTGCTAAGAAACTCGCGATCCTACATCTCAAAACAAACAAACAAGACGGGGAAACAAGAGCAAATCGAATAGACAATATCCAGATTTCATCCTTCCGTAATTTATGGGATGACTTTTCTTTTTGAAGATGTTTTTCGAGTGTGACCTAAACGATTGTCTTGGAAGATGCCGTAGTCACATGCCCCTGTTGATCACGTTGATCATGTTGATCGTGGTTGTGTTCGAGGTCTACGAAGATCCTCCATCTAGGTGGGGGCAACGTCGTGGGATCCACATTTTCGCAGGAGGTATGACATCCCCTGAAAAGGTTTCTACCATCTGCTTCTCGGCGGCGAGACACCGCGCTAGTTCATCTATCCCGTGTCCTTTCCATGTTTTGTCAGCCTCGAGTGTTTCGCGTCTTCTCCCAAGGTTTAGTTTCCAACTTTTTGGATATTTCTCACATTTCCAGTTTGTGCTTGTGGTGGTTGTATTGTTTCCCTTCTGGTTTTTTCTATTTGCATGACGGTTTGTCCGTTTGCCGGTTGCCGGCCTCTCGATACACCAATTATTTTGGTGTAATCGAGCTTCTTACCTTATTGCTCAAAAAAAAAAAACTTGGTGTGTCACCGTCAAGAAGCAGGATAGTAGAAATCCAAATCAAAGGGAACTCATACCTCCTGCGGAAATGTAGATTCAACGATGTTCCATCCACCTTGATGGAGGATCTTCGGAGACCTCGAACACATACACGATCAACGTGATCAAACAAGGGCACGTGACTACGCCATCTTCCGAAACATTGAACATTAACTTACCCGGTTAACCGGACAAAAATAATACAATATACCATTTTTATCAAATACACCGTCCAACATTATAAATTTTTTGTTAAATTAATTTTAAATAATAATTTAAATTATTTCGTATATAAATTATAAATGAAACACTTTTTTTTTTAGAAAAATATAAAAATCACACAACATATAAGAATATCAATATTATTATTATTATTATTGTTATTATTATTATATATATATATATATATATATATATATATATATATATATATATATATATATAATTTTGTGGTGTATACGAAAATCTTGAAGATGAAGCATAGTATGAAGGACTTCTTCCGGAAGACTCGTAGCTGTCAATCAAATTAGACATTGTTTGGATAATTCTTGATTTGTACAAATTATAAAAACATGTTGCAGGCTTGTTCGATAAGATTTTATGTACAGAAATTAAAGTGCACATTTTGTAAGCTCTATATGGCATAATAATTCAGAATAATTTGACTGCATTAGGCAGAAGATTTGGACATGAAATCTAGCTGAAAATCTCTTTTGATTTGGATATCAACATGTACAGTAATGATCCCACTTGAGCATATCAAGTTACTGAGCTTCTTAATCAAGCAATTTTCTTGCAGTAATCCAAGTATATGAGTGAAACTGAAACGTAAGTTATTACACAGGGGAGTAGCTTGAAGCAAAAGGGCACATTTTGTAAGCTTCGTAAGCTACTTATTTATGTCTCTCAAGCGGACCGTGAGGCGTACAAATTAGGGCCAGTTTGGCAAGGTCCAATTACGTAGATGAAGATGAGGACGAAGAGAATTATTCAGATAAAGAATTAAGGAGATGAAATTATTTAAGAAGATGAGGAGGTAAATAAGTGAAATGAGTGTATGGTGAAATTAATATGATTGTGGATAAAATTACAAAAAAGTATGTGTTAAATTTTACAGATGAAAGAGATGAAAAAAAGAAAGAGGGGTAAAAGTTAGATTTTAGCTTCAATAATTCTCATAATCCTTATAATCTAAGTTTTACAGGATTATAAAATTCTCCTAATCTAATACTCTTAATCTCCATAATCGAGCACCTTTAATCTCCTTAATTTCCTTATCAAACAAGATTACGAGAATTATTTCTCCGTTTTAATTCCTATAATCTTAATCCCCTTAATTTTAAGGTTTACCAAACGGAGCCTTAATCCGACTCGGTTTTGAAAAGCGTAAACTATGATTATCTTCTCTGGAATATATATGTCCCATCTAAAGTCCAACAACGTACATATACTAAAATGGGAAGTAACTTATATAAGTGCAAAATAGTTATAGGTGACATGATTATGATAATTGAATTGTGATACGGATATAAGTTGCGGATTTGTGGAAAGTAACGTCTTGTTTTCTTATATATCATGATTAAAGGATACAAACGTACAACCATAATACGTCTAAAACAAGATCAACCACATATACAATACAATAAAATAAAAAGAAGATCAACCAAATGTGGCACTTGAACAATTTGAAAGGTTGCTTTTAGCCATCTATTTTAAGTTACGTGCTAAAGACGATTTCAGTCGATCATTATACAATTTCAACAAGATAATAGAACATAATAGATGGATATTCTCACACCATGGCAGTCAAAGTGCGAGTAGCTGCAGATCTCCATTATCAACGAGTAAGAAATATCTTCGTAAAAACGAACAAAGGTGATCAAATAACACAAAAGTAGATTCGGTGACATCACATTTAGATCGATAAATACACTTGTAGATCGGTGATAACATTAGATCGATGGAACCACTAGTAAATCGTTAATAAGGGTAAATTTAGATGTCGGTGATAAAATTGGATCGATAGGCCGCCAACAATTTAGTGGTAAGTGTAGATTTAGACGTCGTACCGGTAGGTTGGTGGCGATAGGGTCTGACGTGCGGGTCCTTTAGGATTGGTAGGGTTAACAAAGATTTTGAAAATTTCTTTTATTTTTGACCCCTCCTCAATCGAACGGGCCCTTAAGGAAGAAGACCACACAAATGGTGCAACCACATTGTATTCCTTTATATAGGATTACAAGAAAATCAAAAGAGAATAATAAAGATATGGGGCATAGAATAAAATAGAAACTAACCAAAAGTACATAGATTATATTCTTATTGTTTTAACAAATATATTCAAATATTTATCTTACATATATTTCAATACGCTCCTGCAGTCAAAGCGTGCCTACGCAAACGAACGCTGAAGACTGGACCATTTCATTGACAATGAGCAAAGAAACACTTCGATCAACAATGAGCGGTGACACGAACACCACTTGTAAAATCGATATGACCACCAGTAGATCGGTGACAACATTAGATCGGTGACAACATTAGATCGATAGGACCACTAGTAAATCGGTGGTAAATGTAGATTTAGACGAGGTTGAGGTCCCGAATTGAACCCACTCTGATACCATGATATATTTTTGGTGAAGAAGACCACAAATGGTGGAGATAGAACCACAAATTTATTGATAATATTATGATCATATATATATAGGAATTACAAGATAATTAGAGGAAACTAATGAAGATTAGTAGAATAAAATCAAATTCAAACTAACCTACTATATAAAGATAATTTATTTAAATAGAATATATGATATCCTTCAATACACACCGCAGTCAAAGCGTGGGTAGACGGACGACGCTGAAAACTGGATCAACGAGTACACCAGTTGAGCGGTGACACCACCAGTAGATCGACGACATCAATAGATTGATATGACCACCACTAAATCGGTAGCAATGGTAGATTTAAACGCCGATAGTTTGACGACATGCCTTAAGGCCGGCTAGCCCAATCGGACGAACTATTATTGTTCATGCCCGCATTTAGTGTCGTAAGGTCGACAAACCCGATAAGTTATGATACTAGAGATCGAACCCGCTCTGATTTTATGATACATTTTGGTGAAGAAGACCACACGAATGATGGAGGTAGAACCACACTTTATTCCTTTATATAGGATTACAAGAAAATTAAAAAAAATAGAATAAAATAGAAACTAATCTAAAATACATAGATTATATATTTATTATTTTATGTAATATATTCAAATATTTATCTTGCCTATCTTTCAATATGTTAACCGGTTGTTGTTTTCTATTACTAGCAAAACCACATGCTATATATATTAGGATTCCTAAATACGCAACATTATATAATTGTGTGGAAAAGTTGTCGATTTGGATAGTGATGCCAATCTTGAAATGATAGGATCCAATAAAGAAAATAACATTTGTAGTTTATGAGTGAAAAATTTGGGTGAAGTATTCGGAGTAGGGTTCCAAATGGGACACTAAGATGCATTGATACGACACGATCATAAAGCTAGCTAGACGTAGTTGTAGCGATCCATGGTGTGCAACCTATAAAGTTGTGCAACAACGTTGGTTACATGCATACTCTTATGTAAGCATTCCAAACATAGGAATTATGAAGACATAAGCTCGTGGAATTGCTTTATGTACGTACATGCAATTGTGTCACATGCTAACTTAGAAGATGCTTACGTTTTACCTCTAATGAAATATCAAAGTTGGTACACTAAACTAGTTTTTTAGTGTATGTGTTTATCTCGAACTTAACGTGTATGTATATTCATATACATGTATACAAAATTGAGGATCTGCTTGATATTTATATCTAGATATTAAGATATAAGTATCAAGATATCAAGATATAGATATGAGATTGATATCTGATGTTTTTACTTGGGAGAGGAAGAATAGAAGAGGATGATCGAGCAATATAAGATATGTACCGTTAGTTTTTTATGTATCAAAACAAAGAGAAAATTTGTATTAGAAATATATCAAGATATTAGTTTGATATTCATATACTTGTACATCAAACATAGATATGAGTTATTTTTAATGTCGATACTCATATCTGATATCTAGATATTAATATAAAACAAGTCCTGAATAACTTATCTGATAAATTATGGTAAACTGTTATAACATGAGGTTCTACACGCTCGTATTAGCGTCCATACACGTTAGGTTTGATCTCAACGCATAAGGTAAGCGACTATTCTTATACAATACTTTCTCTTATCGTTTTGTATTCTATGTGCATGGATTATTTTCACACGTTTCCTCGAGTGTAACTTTCTGAACCAGTTAATATTTGATGTCGTGTCTAAAAGACAACAATCAATTCAATACACCGGTAAACATGTTGAATCTAAGAACACTAAACTTCTGGTTCAATACATAAGTTCAAGAGTAATTTAATTTGAAAACCAGTAAACATTAAAATATTTATTATCTTATAATATATTTGAAATAATTTGAAAGAATTGGGTTAATTAAATAGGCTTTTTTTTTTTTTATAGTTTTTGTTTTATAGACCCTTCTAAATTTACCCCATATAATTTATCAAAGATAAAAAAAAATTGAGTTAAATAGGGATATATTTACTGAATGAGTTTATGATATGGGTAATCTTAATACAGTAATAGTGGTAAAAGTCTTAGTTAACCATTTTAACTAAATAATTTTCACTGGTTCGATCGGCTTAGCCGCTCTACGTCCGGATAAGGTATATACATGCTGTCAGGAGGATTCGAATTCGAATCTCCATCGAACACTTAAGGAGTCTAGCACCACTTTATCACTAGACCAACTGAGTATTGGTTGCTCACAAGCTATTTGAGTGTCCACCACCGCAAAGCCAATGGGGTCCTTAATCTTTTTAAAAAAAGTAAAACTAGTTCACATTTTGTGTATGATTGGATTTTAATAAATAATTTAACGTAGGAATCAGTTTTATTAAGGGTTTCGGAGAATTTTTCGATAGACTCCGACTAAAATCAACGTCGAAAAACGAATTACGTGTTAGTGTCGGAGTTTCGAGTACTATAATTTAGGGTATTTATATGTATAAAATGATGTCCTAATGAATGAACTAACTTATACTAATAAATGAACACCACATAATGAACTTATAATTTGATCTTCAATATGCTTTTTATTTTATGTTTTAGATTCGAATCAAACAAGTTATAGTAATGTTTTATTACCGTATAAATCGGAGATTTCGCTTCTCATTGACTTCGTTAGATATGATCGGTGTGTGATAAATGAACGAACATAAAAAAGAGGATGAAAGTGAGAATATAAGAAGGAACTCATATCATATTAGGAGATCAAGATTTAGACATCACCTAAAATATCATACAAGTTGGCAAAACTTGCATTTTATGTGGAGTGATTTACACTAGCTACCGTAGCTAACACTAAAAATATTTGCCACAAAAATAATAATATATAAAGTACGTGAGCATCGACGACAAAAGCCCATATATAGGAGTTAGGACCACAATTATATAACTTTACGTCACAGCCACACGATTGAAAATATGGTATGAACTATGAAGGTACCCGAAGGCCCATACAAAAATTGAGTAGCTATATAGCAACAAGATCGACTTGGCTATCAACGTAGCACCAACTTACTCTACTATGCAAGTACCAATATACAAACAAGTATTGAGAGCATTACCAATACTCAGTTGGTCTAGTGGAATATGGTGCTAGGCTCTAGTGGAGAGAATCCTCCTCCTGGCGGCATGTATGGAAAAACTGATATTAGGAGGGTATCCCCAACAATGGGCCACAACTATCTACCCGATCCGGACGTAGATCGGCTAAGCCGATGTACGTAACCTTCTTTAAAAAAAAAAGTATTGGGATCATTCATATTCATGTATTAACTTTATAACATTAATAGTTTCTTTTTATTAAAAAAGTAGAGACAAAGATTTTTAAATTTTAATGGAATATACTTTTTGTGTTTGATTTAGAAAAGAATAATATTGTTTTAATTGAAACAAATATTTTATTATTATTTATGTTTGTTTTAGAAAAAAATAAACAAATTGATTTAAGAGATTAAAAGATACTTCATAAGAAAATGACCGGTGAAGTTTAAGGGTCGTTTTATCTTTTTAACTTTATTAATTAAAACAGTTGTGAGAATAGTTTTTTAATTTTATTTTATTAAATAATTTAAATTAAATTATTTACTTACTGGGCTAAATGGGTGTGGACATTTAATAAATGGTAAAATTGAAAAATACTTCATAAAATTATGGTTGTTTGATAATTTTATTAATAATTGTGTCAATGGCTACAAAGTTATTTTTTTGTGATTGAAGGTAGTAATATTTTAAGCCATTTATTGTTCAATTTTGATGAACATAT
>BSUD01000184.1:313433-323989 GCA_033239045.1 Fagopyrum esculentum
ATTGAAGGTAGTAATATTTTAAGCCATTTATTGTTCAATTTTGATGAACATATGAGTATAAAAATACATTTTTATAATGTCTTGTATATTTTTTACTATTTGATAATTGAATTTAAATTGATTAATAAAAGCGTTTTTTTTTTGAAAGAGTTAATGCTTAGTGTATTAAGTCATTGTTCAAATTCTATTTTACATGTAAATAGAGATATTATTTTAATTTCTGAAAGAGTTAAAGCTTAATGAATTGAGTCATTTATTGTTAAAATCCTATTTTACAAGTAGGATGAGATAATATTACTTTATATAGTAAAAAAAAAAAATTTAATGTCTAAGATGTATGCCTTAGTTTGGTGGGGTGCAGGTTTCATGTCTTGTTTACTTGTTTTGATTTTGTGTTTTACTTTTTTTTTTAAATAAAAAGCATTTAGGACGACCTACTTTCTAGAAGCAGTACAGTTTAAAATATTATTGTGGATGAAAACTCGAAATTCTGGATTTTTACATTGTGTCCGACCCTTTTGATTAACTCACTATTAATTTAAAATATAAAAAAGTTATAGTTAAAACATAAATAATTTATTATTTTATGTGAAATGGGCTAATAAAAGAAGTGAAACATAAAGTTGGAACAGAGTAATGGACCATAATATTTAAACAGGGTGGTGATAAAATAGGTCGAGTCTATCCAAATAAATTTGGACTCTTTTGAGAATTTGGTAAAGTAGACTTTTATATTGATTTTTGTTTTGTATACTATATCTATTTTTACCACTCTAATGTACTTATCACTATTACTCTATTAGAGATATATTTACTAAATGATATTATGTTATAACCCTACTTAATAGAACAATATTACTAAAAGACCTAGTTAGTGATATTGACCATAAATTTGTTACTAGTACTTCCAATTTTGGGCAAATTAGATTATAATTTGATAAAAAAAATAGATAATAATTTGATAAGTCATGGGCGATACTAAGAGCATCCCCAATAGCTTTTTTCATTTTAGAATATTTTGAGAATTTTAAAGATTTTTTGGTCCAACAGATTACCCATTTCATTCTTCAAAATGGAAAATAGTGAAAAAAAGTGGAGACTTTTTCCTAAATTTGAAGACATTCCCCAAATAAATGGAGAATTCTCCGAGATGAGAAATCTATTGAATTTGTAAAAAATATAAAGGGTATATTTTTATTTTTGATTCTCCATTTTGGAGAAAAGATTAGGAAAGCTGTTGGGATGCTCTAACGGACTACAGATTTATGCCAATAGATTATAATTTGAAAATCACTTAGTTTTAATTATTTAACTAGTATATTACCCGCACTTTGTGCGGGTTCAATTTAATAAATATTTAATACTTAGAAATTTATATTTATATTTTTGTAAAATAAAAATCCAAAAAAATAAAATTATAATCAATATTATGATTTTTATTTCTCTTTTAAGTATTTATCTCTTTCAATTAATTATATTTTTAAATTGATTTGTTAAGGTATGCTGGTTGGTAAAAAAAAAATTTGTAAAAGTTTAAAAACTATTTTTACAAAACTATTTATAAAAATATTTTTTTTTAAATTTAGAAATTAATTTTTAGTTTATATTAACATTTAGAAATCACTTTTTAAAATATTTTTTTAGGCTTCGAGAAACCTGACGTTGACACGTGGTACCATATGCTTCTGTTTTAATAAATATATAAGATTATTAAAAGTTTATCCATTTATTATGTTTAAACATATATCCTTATTTGAATAAATATTTGTAAGTATCATTTATCTCAAAATGAAAGATAATGATATTAAATAACGAAATAATTTCCTGATTCAATGTAATATAAAATGCCAAAAACTTTATCTACTTAAAAATACATCTAGGTGGGCCACATCCCTTCTCTTTATTTTCTCCTCTTAAAACCCAACAAGGAGTGAGATTTTTCATATTGCCAGCTAAGTTCTCTTGTGAGAACCCTCAGATTCCTAATCTCACTCGGTTCAACCAAACCTAACCTTAATTCAAGCCTCCATCATCGATTACACTTCCATATTCCCAGATTCGTCAATTTACCAATTCTTTTGAGTCAAAAGTTTCAACACAGATCTGGCTCCATTCTCCTTCCATGGCGGATAAAGTTAAGCAGATCCTGACGAAGCCAATCCAACTCGCCGACCAGGTGATTAAAGCAGCCGATGAGGCTTCATCCTTCAAGCAGGAATGCTCGGAACTCAAATCGAGGACTTTGAAGCTCGCCGATTTACTCCGACAGGCTGCTCGCTCTTCCTCTGACCTCTATGAGCGCCCGACGGCACGTATAATCTCTGACACAGAGCGTGTTCTTGACAAGGCACTTGCGCTGGCACTCAAGTGCCGGTCTGCAAATGGCTTCCTGAAACGAGCTTTCACCTTAATCCCCGCCGCTGCCTTTCGGAAACACATCTCTCTACTTGATAACTCCATCAGCGACGTTTCCTGGCTCCTTCGTGTCTCTGCTCCGGCTTCTGACTCCGCCGATGGAGGTGACTATCTCGGTCTTCCTCCAATCGCTGCTAATGAGCCTATTCTCTGCTTAATTTGGGAGCAGATTGCGCTTCTCCATACCGGAACCCTAGCCGACCGCTCTGACGCTGCTGCATCCCTCGTTTCGCTCGCTCGCGACAACGATCGCTACGGTAGCCTCATCATTGAGGAAGGAGGTGTTGGTCCTCTCTTGAAGCTCGTCAAGGAAGGCAAGATCGATGGTCAGGAGAACGCTGCTCGTGCAATCGGACTTCTCGGACGTGATCCGGAGAGTGTCGATCATATGGTCCATGCCGGAGTTTGCTCCGTCTTCGCGAAGATCTTAAAAGAAGGTCCGATGAGAGTTCAGGCGGTGGTTGCTTGGGCGGTTTCGGAACTCGCAGCACATTTCCCCAAGTGTCAGGATCTGTTCGCTCAGCACAATGTGGTGAGGCTTCTGGTTAGTCATTTAGCTTTCGAAACGATCCAAGAGCACAGCAAGTATGCCGTCGCTACTCAGAAGGGTTCTTCTATGCACCAGATCGTTATGGCCAGCACCAAATCGGAATCCAACTCTCCTAACGGAAATAACGAAGAGAATGAGCAATGGAACCAGGTCCCTCACCCTAGCGGAGTTAAAAGTATCACCGGAAATAGACTACACAAAATCGTCACCAGCACCATGGCCATTAGAGCCGGCGGAGCACCAGGCAATGATGTGAAGAGCCCTGAGGCTAAATTGATCAAATCAATTAATCACACTCGTAGTCCTAGCCGCCACGGATTAGCTGCGGCGAAGGCTAGGGAAAATGAAGATCCGGCGATCAAGGCCAACATGAAAGCCATGGCTGCTCGAGCGCTATGGCATCTTGCAGAAAATAACTCCGCTATCTGTCGGAGCATCACGGAGTCACGTGCACTCCTCTGCTTCGCTGTTCTCCTCGAGAAGGGAGCAGAAGAGATCCGATCTAATTCCGCCATGGCCCTTATGGAAATCACCGCTGTAGCAGCCAAAGACGCCGAGCTAAGAAGATCGGCGTTCAAACCAAACTCCCCTGCCTGCAAGGCGGTGGTTGATCAACTCCTGAAAGTAATTGAGAAGGCTGATTCCGATCTCCTCGTCCCCTGCATCAAAGCAATAGGAAACCTCGCCAGAACATTCAAAGCAACCGAAACTCGCATGATTGGTCCCTTGGTGAAGCTTCTGGACGAGAGAGAGCCAGAGATTTCTCGAGAGGCGGCAATCTCACTCTCAAAATTTGCCGGATCAGATAACTACCTTCACATTGATCACTCCAAGGCCATACTTGCCGCTGGTGGAGTCAAACACTTAGTTCAACTGGTGTATTTCGGGGAGCTGATGGTGCAGATTCCTGCTCTAGTTCTGATCTCCTACATCGCCAAACACATCCCAGAAAGCGAGGAATTGGCTGAAAATCAGGTGTTGAACGTGCTCGATTGGGCATCGAAGCAATCCCATTTGATTCACGATGAGAGCAGGGAGAACCTGCTTCTTGATGCCAAGAGCAGGGTGGAGCTTTATCAATCTAGAGGTTCCCAGGTGATGTATAAACACTAAATAACGTGTTTGATCACCGAAAGTCTATAATTGTTCTATACATTTACATTATAAGAAGATTTGGCTGTCATGATAATTCCTTGGTGATTGGTGAAATTGGTCTTAATCTTGCTGATGCTGAACTTTGCAATCACTTTTTGTTTGATGTGTAGTCCTCTAATATGTAAAGATGATGACAGTAATAGGTATGAAATTATGAATTGTCTTCTAAACAAATCTTTGTTTGGTATTTAGTGCTCTCATCTGCCATTATTTACTTTACAACATGTGAAAATTAGCTCAATAAATCAAGTATTATCAATTATAATACATTTTATTTGGAGTTGTATTATAAATAGCTTGCAGACGGATTATGTACTATTCACAATTGTATTATAAAGCTCGACATCCTCACAACTTTACATCATTGGGTTAGTGATGTGAGTTTCTCTCCTGTTAATTTTTGTCGTTCTTGTCTTATTGATCTATTTTCTTGACTTTGCAAAAAGGTGTGGGGAAAGCAAAGAAAGGAAGCATTTTGATGCTGTTGATTTTGTGATCTTCATCTGTGGCATTTGGATTTGCCCTTTTTTGATATTGTAAAGTTGATGTCCTTTTTGTATCATTGATAGGCTCTACCTTTTTTCTTTTTTGTTGTTGAAAACACTCAACCTCATGCATTATCCACGTCGTCTAGCAACGAGTTTCAAAGGTTCAGAAAAGCCATACAAATGACAGTAAAAAATAGGCAAAGAAGCAATAAAGAATTCATCCAGTGAGCCGAGTTGTTACCCAGTCTCCTCACAAAGTTCCACGAACAGTCTTCAACAGCTCCAGCTCAAGTCTTAACCATCGATAGGATGTCAAGAGCATTCACCTTAGCTCTTTGATACGAGATGATTTCCTCTTTGTCCATCAGCTCCTTCTCTTCGATTTCCAATTGTTTTTGACGTCTAACTGAATCGCCACACATTCCCTTCTGTTGAATTTCTCGAAGTTCTCTACGGATAATTTAGGGTGTCGACGAGTTTTCTCACACTCTCAGGGTACAATCTATTTATAATCGATCTATCATCATCTAATCCACAATTATCAACCCTTCACCTTAGAATTGCTAAAAGGTTTTAGCCAACAATCATCGTCATTGAATCAAATATCAATTTAAGAAGAGAAAAAGTGTAAACCCTCGAAAACTCTATAAAAACCAAACAATCAATCCCAAATCCGAACAACAAGGTAATATGTTTAATGAATTCAGAATATAGAACAAGAATCCTCACAACAATCTTAAGAATCAATGAAGAACGGAGTGTCTATCCGTCTCCAAAAGCAAAACCCTAAGAAAATCTCCAAAGTACGCAATCTTCAATATCGCGTCTTCCACAAGCCACGATCCGAAATCTCCAATCATTCGTCTCGATCCTCCACCGAATTGCAAGCGAAGGTAAACTGAACCCTAAAGCCCGCCGTCCCTGAAACTCCCTTCTCAAGCCTTCTTATAGGGTGAAATAGGGTTACGAGAAAAGCCCAATAACCGTCGCTGACGTGGCAAATATGACACGTCACTACGTCATGGAAATCACGGTTTCATAACTTTCCACGCCCGTGGTTTAGAGCGTGGAACTTTCTGTTGTTCTCCAAAACCACTTTCTACGAACCAAAACCAAGTCCACGTCCGTAGTTTAGGGCGTGGAAGTCCAAATCTTTTGTGAAAGCTTTTACTTCGTGATGTTCTTCACGCATGCTCCTTCCTTAACTGCTCCAAAGCATCTCCTTGACATCTAGCATGATCAAATACTCCTTTCCTTCCACATTTTGCTCCAATTCAAGTCTTTATTCACTTATAAACAAAACAAATCTAGTGTAGATCTTTATATCGACAAAGTGGGTGAATGAACTCACAAATACCTCAAACTCACATCAATGTACACATAAAAGAGGGAAAAATAACTAAAACAAGTGTCTAAAATATAGTCATATTTTATGCTAACATTTGTACATGACATTGATAAGATTACATGGCCCTCTCGATGCTTAGGAAAATAGCATACTTTTATGGCTATAATTACTTTTCTCTGATTTTTCCATAATTTATGAAAAATTAAAAAATATTGTTTTTGAAAAAATAAAATACATTATATAAACGAAAATAAAAGAAAACAATAACTTCGAACACAAACACGACACGTGGTAAGAATTTTTAGAAATCTACAGAGTTTTTATTTTTATTTTGATGGGTAAAGATTCTCAATTTCCACGAACCATTTTCATAATGATTTTTTAATTGACGCAAAGCATGACTAACCATGTGGATTGTGGACAAGTGCTTACAAAATCAAGATGATAATGTGATTGAGCTAAGCAAGTAATCCTGCTAGATATATTATTTTACTTATATTAACATATAATATGATTGATGACTCCAACTTATCATTAACTAATTGATTAAACCATATATATTATAGACTGTGTTTAAAGACCACGATGAAACCGTAGCTGTATGTATTTTGCAAGCAATGTCGCCAAAGTTAGGATGGAATACTGATTATCAATCCAAAGTTACTCGCTATTCCTCCAACAAGTTAATCAATACAAAAATGTCAATAAGCAAGTTCAAAGCAAAGTTAGTCACACTCTCAACTCATCTCTATTGATTAAGTATTGACATCTATATAACTAGAGAGGATAGTGTTGGGGAGAACTTGCTTTCAAAGGGTAGTTGCTGGCATGGTCGTGAGTCTCGTTTCTGACACATCTCAACTTCTCGTTGAAGGAATTGTGTCTTTTAATTTAATGTGCAATGATTAAACTTGGAATAGGACAATTAACGGAAATAATTCAATCCGATTATTTAGGAGTTGTAGTGCTTTGCTAGAAGTCAACTACGATTAATGGGCTTAATGCGGTCACACACTTTGAGTTGACGGACTAGATCAACGGGAATGATGGTTGAATATTAATATATATATATATATATATATTGTATATTACTAATATATCCATATTATTTATTTGTGAAATAATTAATTAGTGGATATTAATTAGGGAGGTTAATTAGAGGAGTTACACATTTTGTAACTCCCTCATCCTAATTAGTAAGAAATATCACTCCTCCTAACAAAAGAGAAAAAAGAGAGCAAAAGAAAGATAAAGTCAATCGTTGGTTTTTGTTTTTGTTTTTTTTTTTTGTTTTAGAGGGTTGACTACCATCTTCATCCGACGTAATTCGATTGCACGCTTTGCGATCTTCGTCCTAGCAGTCGAAACCAAAGGCGATCTGAACCGAGCTCATGTGGACCAACTAGAGGAGCAACACGTGAGACTCTCATCTCTTTCGTTCCTTCCTGATCAGATCCGGTTCACGCATCAACAGGTATTTCCTATGAACAATCATTTGTTTCCTATCAATTGTGCTTGTAGATACTACGATTAGATGTTTAGATATGATCTGAAATTCCGCTTAAAGCATCTAATAAACCTTCAATTGGTATCATAGCGATCTTGCATAGATTGATAGGATCAATGATTTGATGCGGATCTTGATTTAAATTGGTGGTGAATTTTATATGGATAAAGATGTAAAATTGCAATGGAGATTTTGATGAATTGAGAATGAAATTGTATGAATTGATATGGAAATTGGATACCACCGAACCGAGTCAGATTCGATCCGATTAGGTGATGGAAAGGCCACAAATTTGACCAAATCGGTGGATGATTTCCGTATGTATATTTGGCTAAATCTCAATATATATTTGATATATAAAAATGAAATAAAAAAAGAAAAATCTGCCGCAAAATATTTGCCATAAAATTTTTGGCTAGGTCACAAAATGTTTGATATAAAATGTTTGCCGGTGATTTGAGATTTTGCCTATAAAATTAAGATGGATAATATTATGATATTGTTTATTTTAATTGTTTCCTAAAAGTTAGGAAATCCCACTTAAGATTAAATATTTGATATTATATCTTTTTCATACAATTTAATCCAATTATTACATTTTAATGTTTAATATTGATTAATACCATATAAGGATTTAATTTTAAATTGAGATATATTGTTATGCTTATTTTATATTATGATATATTGCTTGCATAAGGTGATTAGTATGACCCATAAATACGATATGTGTATCGTTATGTTTTTCTTGTACACGATCTGCGCATTGTTTGTTTTATTGTAATTTAATTTATGCAATTAGAGTAAATCAAAATTGTAATACAAGAAGAAGTTCAAGACATAAGAAAAGGATGGAGATCCATGAAGGATACAAGATGAAGTGATTATAAAGATTAGATCTTTATTTTTGCATCGTAGGGGCCATACTATGATCACAATTATTGCGTTTTGAATGCTTTATTTAAGTTTTTATATTGTTTTTATTTATGCCATTTTTTCACTTATAAATAAAAGACAAATAAAAAAGACTTAAACTCCAAAGGTAAATTGAGGCAATGCCTTTCAATATCATAACCCATTAAGTTCTGGATTTTTGGTTGGATGAGCTTCACAAAAGTGAGGGTGTTCTTCCATAATCTTGGACTGAGTGAGGGTGAATCTATACGGGGGTTCATAAACCTTAATATTTTAGTACCCAACGAGAGACCAAAAGGCAAAGTTTTGGATCTTGAGGCATGGGATGATTTCTGCATTGGATGTGGATCATCAACCAAGAACTATAAGGAGTTATAATTAGTAATTGTTACTTACCCTGAACACATAAGACTTAAGGCAGTGCAAAAGTACGTTGAGTCTTGTCTGGGATGGGATCTTGGAATATTTTATTCAAAGGGACGACAACAAATGAATAAAATGTGCTTTTGCTTATTTTAAATTGTTTAAATATAAGTATTTGCAATTTCAAACATATATTGATTTGTATGTCATTTATATTCTGTAGATAATGTCGAACGATAATTTGAAATTCTCTCCACGCTCAATTGTTGAGAAAAACAAGCTCAGTGGAACGAACTTCCTTGATTGGGAAAGGAATCTGAGAATCATTCTCAGGTCCGAGGGACGTGAGGACGTCCTAGCTACCCCTATCCCTTTTGTCACCGACACCTCATTAGATGAGGAGAAGGCAACAGAAACTCGGGTGAGGTCTGAGGCATTACTTGTAACTTGCCTCATGCTTGCTGCAATGGAGCCTGATTTGCAAAAGAGGTTTGAGCATTATGATACTTATACTATCATAACTGAATTGAAAACTTTATTTCAGGATCAAGCAAGGATAGAGCGATATGAGACTCACAAAGCTATACTTGATAGCAAGCTTGAGAAGGGAAAACCAGTGAGTCCTCTTGACTGGGCTTTTTAAGAGGATGGAAAATCTAGGGACCCCATATGACCAAGAGTTGGCCACTGATATTGTTCTAAGATCTTTGCATGACGGTTTTGCACCATTCAGGAATGCAATACCATATGAATGGTCTGAAGCATAAGAATCTTATCAAGCTCAACAGATTGTTCCTGAGAAAATGTGAGTGGAAAAATGAAGCATTGAATGTTATATTGGAGTCTATATGTTTTATGTGCAAGTTTGTGTTAAGTCTATTCTGTATTGCAAGATTTAAGGTGTAATCTGTAGCACTCCAATTATCATCAATCAAATATATAATACTATTATTTGAATGGTTGATCTATGCCATCTCTCTCTCATTGTGATGTTTATCCAAATATATGTCAGGTCTTAATTAATAACTAACCTGTGACCTAGGAAGAACTACAACTACAAGAACTATGCAGATAAATAGCCCTATGATATCACTGGTTGGAGGTTTGAAGCCTTGAAGTTTACTTTGAATATTTTATTGTTTTAACAAGTAAAATGTCAAGCGTCTCTTGTATTCAGCAACTTAAAAACAACCATAATGTCTGCTACTGGACAAGGAATGAGAGAATTTAAAACTAGAAACAGAAACAGTAACCACCACAGTCACAAGAACCATTACAGTTCAATATCTATTGTAAAATTAAACTCACTTTTTATAACAGAAAATTCAAGAATAAGGAGTTGTTTTACAATTAAACTCTCCATATAGCTCTCCTCCACCACTCAAGTATGCATCTCCACCATCAGTCTATACCTCTCCTTATGCGTTACGAAGTAGCTAATTGTCTTCACCCGACACAAAAATAGAAGAATATGGTTATAAGGGTAGAGTGGAGAACGTAAGTTGTAATTTTGTCACGGGGGCAGAAAAGGAATGTGAGTTGCAATTCTGTAGTCATGTTCCCTAGGGTGAATAGCAATGAGGCCTTATATATGGGTATAAATAAGGACTAGCAACCAAGAGAGAAGATATCCAGAATTTAGAGTAAGGAACTAAGGATCATGCATTTATGCTTTAGGCTCATTGGAGGTTTGTCTCCTTGAGAGTTTGGAAGAATAGAGCTTCTCCCCCCCCTTTGGAGGTTTTGCATTGTGCATTCCAATAGGTTTGCCCTTCTTTGTGTGATTAGTGTGGAGTGTATATCTTGTTGTCTAACAGT
>BSUD01000184.1:324062-345761 GCA_033239045.1 Fagopyrum esculentum
TTTTTTTTGGTGAAGAGTATGCATCTCCGTTGCCACCAGTCTATACCTTTCCTGTATCACCGGTATATTACTCTCTCCCTTGTAAACTTTGACAGAAAATGATTGTGAAAATATTCTCATTCACCTTAACATTCTGTAATGACAGTACAGTGATTATATAGTAGTGGAGGATTCAGGATCTGGTGACAAGTGTTACAATTGTGATGATCTAGGAATATTCTAGAATGGTGAATCATCGATGATGGTATCACTGTGATGTAGGGAATGTGATGTCACTGTGCTATTATCCCCCTCGATCCAGACGTGGTTAGACACAGTTTGGAGCGATTTTGCAGAAACTTTTGAGTGGACAGCGGTTTAGTGAGAAGATCTGCAGTTTGGTCTTGAGAGGAGATGAAGGCTACATGGAGAGTTTTGCGGCGTACTCGTTCTCTGACAAAATGATAGTCGAGAGAGAGATGCTTGATTCGATGATGTAGAATAGGATTTTCAGCCAGATAAGTTGCACCTAAGTTGTCGCACCATAAGGTTGGACATTTGGAGAGACGAATGCCAAGTTCTGCAAGCAGTGATTGTATCCAAATAAGTTCACATGTGGCAAGTGCGATAGAGCGGTACTCTGCTTCGGTAGAGGAGCGTGCAACAGTGTCCTGTTTCTTGGAGCTCCAGGAGATGAGGTTGTGTCCGAGGAAGATACAATAAGAACCAGTGGAGCGGCGGTCAGTTGGATCTCCAGCCCAGTCAGCATCGGAGAAGGCGGATAAGAGAGTGTTTGGGCGTGAAGACAGAAGCAGCTGCAGGTCTTTTGTTGAATTGAGATAGCGCAAAATGTGTTTGACTGCTGTCCAATGAACTAGATAAGGATCTTGCATATGTTGACAGACCTTGTTTACAACAAAGGAGATATCTGGTCTAGTGAAAGCCAAGTACTGAAGGCTGCCTACAACACTGCGATATTGTTCGCTCCAAACGGTGTGTGCAAGCTTTAAATTTATAACCCTAGACTTAAGCTTAAAACAAGGATGCGAACCCGCAGTGTACGGGTCAATCGTAGTAAAAGCAAGGAATTCCAGGGGTCGATCACAGGGACTCGGTGAAAACCATACAAGATTGAAGAAGTCCTCCTGGTTCGTGTATACTGTGATACATTGAACAGGATTGGTGTCTCGACCACTTATAGAGCGAGAACTGAAAATGCATGGCATGCTCGGATGGATTATTTGTAATCATCCGTTTAATTGACAGTTCAAACTCGGAGTTCAAGAAACACATTTGACATTAGATATGAATGTCACCATATCATCAAATAAGACATTAAGAGACAAAGATCTCTTATATTGCACACTTGTTTAAGGACAAGTGGGAGATTGAAGGAAATGTGTCCTTTAATTTAATGTGCAATGACTAAATTTGGAATAGGACAATTAACGGAGATAATTCAATCCGATTATTTTAGAAGTCGTAGTGCTTTGCTAGAAGCCAATTACGATTAATGGGCTTAAACGAGTTAAACCCATAACTATTATAAACGGGTTCTATGCGGTCACACACTTTGAGTTGACGGACTAGATCAACGGGAATGATGGTTGAATATATATATATATATATATATATATATATATATATATATATATATATATATAGGGTGTGGTTCCCATGAGAACACCCCCTAACGTGAGAATATGAGAACAATCGTACACCGTTGGATGGTGAGTATTAAGGGTTGAGATTTAGAGTAGATATCATAATTAATAATAACTACGAATAATAATAATTAGGAATCCAACAATAACTACGAATAATACATTAAACGATATGACACTTTCGTAACAAAACTAATAATAATTACGAATCTGTTCTCATGTTCTCACGTTAGGGGGTGTTCTCATAGGATCTATACTATATATATATATATATATATATATATATATATATATATATATATATATATGGTGTTGTTCAAGTAAGACACATTATTCCGGTACGGCCGTGCGGCCGACACGTGTCCCGAAAAATAATAATAATAATTTCTGAACGAGTTTTTTTTTAAACCAGTAAAAGTAATAGTTCAAAACTTATTATAGAATAGTTCATAACTTATAAAAGGATAGTTCATGAATTATAATAGAATAGTTCATAGTGCAACATTTATAAAGGAATGAAAGTAATAGTTCAAAACTTATTAATGAATAGTTCATAACTTCTAAAAGGATAGTTCATGAATTATAATAGAATAGTTCATAGTGCAAAATTTGTAAAGGAGTGAAAGTAATAGTTCAAAACTTATTATGGGATAGTTCATGAATTATAATAGGATAGTTCATGAATTATAATAGAATAGTTCAAAGTACAAAATTTATAAAGGAGTGAAAGTAATAGTTCAAAACTTATTATGGGATAGTTCATGAATTATAATAGAATAGTTCATGGATTATATTAAAAAGTAATAGTTCATGGATTATATGAGAATAGTTCAAAGTTTATAGGAGAATAGTGCATAAATTATAACATGATAGTTCAAACAAATTTTCATTCGTTTCGGGAAGAAAAAAAAGTTTGGGACACGTGTCGCCCGTACGGTCGGCCGCACGGCCGTACCGCATTAATTGAACCGTACCTGAACATTAACCAATCGTTGTATATATTGTATATTATTAATATATCCATATTATTTATTTGTGAAATAATTAATCAGTGGATATTAATTAGGGAGGTTAATTAGAGGAGTTACACATTTTGTAACTCCCTCCTCCAAATTAGTAAGAAAGATCACTCCTCCTAATAAAAGATAAATATCTCTCATCACTTGGGGGCCAAAGAATATAGAGAGACCAAAAAGAGAGCAAAAGAAAGAAAAAGTCAATCGTTAGTTTTTGTTTTTTTTTTGTTTTAGAGGGTTGACTACCATCTTCATCCGAAGCAATTCGATTGCAAGCTTTGCGATCTTCGTCCTAACAGTCGAAACCAAAGGCGATCTTGACCGGGCTCGTGTGGACCAACTAGAGGAGCAACACGTGGGGCTCTAATCTCTTTCGTTCCTTCCTGATCAGATCCAGTTCACGCATCAACATGTATTTCCTATGAACAATCATTTGTTTCCTATCAATTGTGCTTGTAGATCCTACGATTAGATGTTTAGATATGATTTGAAATTCCGCTTAAAGCATCTAATAAACCTTCACTCATGACCACACGGGGTGGACAAAACTAATTCGATCCGTCGAGCCAGTCTGATGTAATAACCGAAAATTCTAAGTTCCGGTTAAGGGAAATCAAACAAACTCGAGGAGATCATGGTAAATAAATAAATCTGTTAAATTAAACGAGTTTAGTTTTATCATTTTATGTGACCTAGATTCACATAAAATGATAAATTAAATTCCCGGGAATAATTTACGCTTTTAAAATAAAATCAATTATAATTTATAAATACGGAAACTAATTCCGTATTAAATAAATTCCCGCACTTTAATGAGTTCCGGATCCGTCCTATAAAGAGTTGGATTGGAGTTAACCCGCTACTAGGCCCAAATTATCGGCCCAGCCAGCCGGCCCATTCCCCTAATGACTAATCTAATTAACCTAATTAATTAACCTAATTAATTAACCTAATTTTTAACCTACCGCTCCTCTACACACCTTCTGTAAATCGCATTCTGCCGCTGAGAAGGGACGCCGCAACGCTGAATCTGCGCACCAGCCGGAGTCCTCCGCCACCGCTCGCGCCGACCGCCTTGCGCCGCCCATCGCCGGACCCAGCCGCCCAGCCGCACGCCCAGTCGACTGGTAAGCTTCCGGCCCTTCTCCCTTCTCTCGTCCCTCTCGCGTCCACTTCTGGTTCGTTCAGAAGAGTAACCGCTGACCCCCTTGCGCAGCCGGACCCTTGCGCAGCCGGACCCTTGCACAGCCGGACCCTTGCGCAGCCGGACCCTTGCGCAGCCGGACCCTTGCGCAGCCAGACCCCTTGCGCAGCCAGACACGCCGGAACTGCAGACCGACGGGTGAGCCTTCTTCTCCTTCCGTTCCCTTCCTTGTCTCCTATTCTGTGTGCCTAATCGATTAGAGCGATCCCTCACGGATCCTGCAGTGATAGCCGGCCAGCAGAACGGTACAAACAAGAGAGGATACGAGTCAATTCCCTGCAGCCGAAGGAGACGCCGAAACCCGCCAACCCTTAACGCCGGATTTGCAGAATTCGTAAGCTTGCTCCGTCCCTCTTCGTTTTCGCTGTCACCCATGTGTTGTGAACTGCTGTTGTTGAGCCTAAGCATGAATAACGTAATTGAGCTGCTGAGTATATGCAGAAATGAATGGAAAGGCTGCTGTAAATCTAAATTAAATCCCTCAGTTTTTAAAGTTTCGAACAGCCATCTTGTAGATCAATTATAAAATGTTTGGGTAAAGATCCACCGTTGAATTTTGGATATGTTGTAGATGGATATATGTAGTTTATCATATTAAAATTTGGTGAGAAATGAACGGTCGGATTGAAAGTTACGAGCTCCCGAAGTTAGGTAGTTGAGCAGTTTTATTGAACTTAGAAAAATTGGCTAAGTATAAGAAAGTAGAGTGAGGAACCGACTTTGGGAATTATTATAAAAATATCGGCTGAACAGTTTAGTGAAATTCTTTCTTCTAAGGCTAGTTAGAACCTCATAGATTATCTAGATAATAAATTCGGGAATTTTATAAGCCATTAAGAATTTTATATTTAGAGCCGAAGTTAGACCTTTTTCGGTTCTTCCGGAAAATTAAACATAAGAAAAATGTCCGTTTCGCACCTAATAAAATTCTAAGAGTTAGGATATATTTTAGAACTCCAAATAGGAGTTTGGACATGAATTTTAGGGTCTTCGAGAAAATCGGAATGAAGGGTAAAATGGTCATTTTACCCTACAACTAACAATGTAGCTAGTACGTCTTCATAATTATTTAATCTCAGAAGTCTTAGACTTCTATCTACGTGAAAGTGTGCTAATACACTTATCGCCTTTAACAGGCAACTGAGTGGGTACAGTTACAGAGCAAGTGATTACTAAAGAGTCGAGCATTATAACAGGTAAGTCCTTTGGGCTTACTTAGCTGACTGCTAAATATGAGTATAAATGATGATGGTGGTGTGTGATTGACATGTTAGAGAGATAGGTTGTGATATATAAATACCGACCTGTATTTTGGCCTAAGAGTAACGGGCGGTGGCATTCCGCTCAGTAGCTCGCCGGGCGCTGGGGGTTTCTTTCGGGACTAGTCCACACATGGTTTGTAGTGACGCTACCAAAGGAAGTCAGCTATACCTACACCAGTTGGATAAGGAACGGAGGCGAGAACTAAAAATAGTTCTCGTGCCACAACTTAAATTGAATAATGTGAATCACTTAAAGAACAGATAATAATTTGTTGAGTGCCAGCATGTTGTTTGTTTATTTTTTGTTTCTGCTTGTGTTTGTGCTGTTGTCATTTTGCTTATATTTGGTTAGTTAGCTAACGGTTGATATATTGTTTAGATTTGACACAGGTTAGAGCAGATGCCGAGTGATCCAGATGGTAGTGGTCAGCCGGGGTGTCGTACTTTAGGACTTTTTGCAGTTTTTGCATTCGTGGGTTTTTCTGTTGAACATTGTTTCCTTCCGTACCTTGATATATTGCTTTTCCGGCTGTAGTTGATCTGGTCACATTCATGCATTGATAAAAACTATTTTATGATTTTTTAGTTTTTCCTTATCGGTGCCTTGTTGTAAGATCATGTTAAGTTGTTGTCAAACTAAGGTCGGGACCCACTGTGCGGTCCTAACCAGTAACTCCCTAAGTTGTAAAATTTGGGGTGTTACAACATGGTATCAGAGCTCTAGGTTGGCAACAATGGCACTTGCATCTTCTAAAAAGGTCGTATAAGTAAATAAACAGAACCCGAAAGGGGTCTGAGTTTTCCAACGAAAAATTTTGGTTTTAAATGCATACCGAGTCGGGTTGGGATAGAAAGTACGGACGACCACCACTACCTCTGCGGATCTCGGTAATCTTAGAATAATTATGGACTTGTAATGTTATGATAGATTAGCTAGTTATAATTATAGTGATTACTATTCGTGCAGATGGCACGTACTAGGGCTGCACAAGTGACTGGCCGAGGTAGGGGTCGTCCCCCCCTTCCCCCAGTCAGACAGGATCGAGCTGATAGCACCCCTACTGTCAGAGGGCGTGGTCGTGTGGGTAGACCTCCACTAGGGAGAGGTCGAGGACGAGTCCCTCGAGATGACACACCTGCAGCAGACGTACCAGAGGCTGCTGTAGAGGAAGTAGCTGAGAGTGTAGGCCCCGAGGTCAGGCCTGTGCCCGCCGCTAGGTCTGGAGCACAGGGAGCTCGTTCTACTGAGTCGGGACGTGTCTCTATTGGAGCATCGGAGTATAGAGAGTTCAGAGCCTATGTTGAGCGCAGGGAAGAAGCTGCCAGAGTGGAGAGGCTTACGCAGGTACCATCAGTGGAGCCGGCTAGGTCAGCTCAGGTGACACAGGGAGTGTCTCAGGTGCCGGCTGTATCTGAGAGGAGGGCTGCTGTTGATAGAGCACCTACTGGGGCCAGAGCACCGAGACCGGATGAGTGGTTGAAGGCTTTCAACTCTCAGAAGGTCCCCTCATTCAGCGGAGAGATAGGGCTAGAGGTGGAGCACTGGATAGGGAAGATTGAGACTGCTTTGGAGGCCATACGTTGCCCCGTGGACCGACAGGTGGATTTGATACAGACCTGCTTCACAGATGATGCTCATTCATGGTGGCGTACCATTCGTAGCCGAGTCACCAGCTGGGAGCAGATGAAGACCATTGTTAGAGACAGGTACTGCCCAGTTTCGCTGAGGAGGGAGAGATTTCAGGATTTCATTGAGGCGGGATTCGAGGATATCCCGATTGCTGCAGCCATAAAGAAGTTTCAGAAGGAGTTGACTTTGCTTGGACCGTCTGCACCTCCAGAAGAGCAGCATGTTTACCTTTTCTCCAGGAGGTTGAGAGAGAGTACCCGATCCTACCTGGCTGGATTCCGCTGTGAGACCTTGTCTGATTATCAGGATAGGGCTTCTGCTTATGAGAGAGATAGGCCAGCTTCTAGGAAAGCAGCACAGTCTGGTGGGCCGGATAAGCGACAAAGGACAGGGCATGCTGGTAGCAGTGGGGCAGTAGCAGGCCATAGTAGAGGACAGACTCAGGGGAGGTCCAGCTATCACTCTACAGTCCGGACACCCAGTGGAGATCGACAGTGCTTTAACTGTGGTGGCCGTGATCACATTAAGCCAGACTGCCCGAAACCACTGGTCACTTGCTTTACTTGTGGGAAGCCGGGACACAGGGCTACTTTCTGCCGTCAGGGCAAGGCTTCTTCTCAGCAGGGATCTTCGCCTGCAGGTGCTGAGAAGAGTGTACAGAGACCCCCTCAGTACCGAGCTCCGAGCCAGCAGCAGCAGCAGTACCGGGCTCCAGGACATCCTGCTTCATACAGTGCTGCACCGGAGTCAGGTCGTGGCAGAGGACGTGGTAGTACCACTGATACTAGAGGAGGACCATCACGAGTGTTTGAGCTGAGGAGCACTGAGCAGCCTGCAGCACCTCCGACCACAGGTACCATTTGGATCCATGACTTACCTGTGCGTGTTTTATTTGATACGGGTGCCACACACTCCTTTATATCAGATGCATGTGTAGATAGGTTGTCCTTAGCTACAGTAGAGGGTGTACCTTTCGTGGTTGGGTTACCAGATGGGGGTAAGGTTAGAGGATCTCGAGAGATTTTTGATTGCCCTATTCACCTGGGAGGCCGGGTTTGGTTAGTAAATTTTCTGGTCATGCCCCTAGCACATGAGGACGTGATACTAGGGATCGATTGGATGACTAGACATGGAGCCGTCCTGGATATTGGTAGGAGGACTGTGACTGTTGCCACGGAGGAGGGCCACAGAGTTATATTCCGAGGTTGGGACCTCGGAAAGTCCGGCACAGTCATCAGTGCAGTGAGGGCAGCCAGATTGATAGCACAGGGTTGCGAGGCCTTCTGGTGTTATGCCATGAAGGAGCGCAAGAGCCTGACAGTAGAGGAGATACCAGTCGCATGTGAGTTTGCAGAGGTCTTCAGGGACGACTTACCAGGGCTACCCCCACAGAGGAGTGTGGATTTTAGCATCGAGTTAGAGCCGGGCACGAGACCGATCTCGAAGGCCCCGTACCGCATGGCCCCGATAGAGCTGCTTGAGCTGAAGAAGCAGTTAGAGGAGTTAGCAGAGAAGGGCTTCATACGCCCTAGTGTTTCTCCCTGGGGCGCACCAGTGCTGTTTGTGAGGAAGAAGGATGGATCGATGAGACTGTGTATCGACTACAGAGAGTTGAACAAGGTCACCATCAAGAATAAGTATCCATTGCCTCGCATAGATGATCTGTTGGACCAGCTGCATGGAGCATCAGTGTTCTCGAGGATAGATTTGAGATCGGGTTATCACCAGCTGAGGGTGAGAGACCAGGACATACCTAAGACGGCATTCCGGACTAGGTATGGTCATTATGAGTTTGTAGTGATGCCATTCGGGCTCACTAATGCGCCAGCAGTATTTATGGAGTTGATGAATGGAATTTTCATCGACTTCTTAGACCAGTTTGTAGTGGTCTTCATCGACGACATTCTAGTTTACTCTAGAAGTCGAGAGGAGCATGCCGGACACTTGAGGACAGTGCTGCAGATTCTACAGGATAGTCAGCTATATGCTAAACTATCCAAGTGTGAGTTCTGGATGTCAGAGGTGGCATTCCTTGGCCATGTAGTGACTGCCGAGGGGATTAAGGTCGACCCGGCGAAGATTGAGTCAGTGTCTTCTTGGCAACCTCCGAAGAATGTGAAGGAGGTTCGCAGTTTCCTTGGATTGGCAGGGTATTACCGTCGGTTTGTGGAAGGGTTTTCCCTGATCGCCCGACCACTCACTTCCCTCCTAAGGAAGACTACTCGGTTCGTTTGGTCTGAGCCGTGTCAGCAGAGTTTTGATGAGCTGAAGAGGAGATTGACGTCTGCTCCGATCCTAGCACAGCCTGAGGGTACAGAGGACTTCGTAGTGTACAGTGATGCATCCAAGCTGGGCTTGGGGTGTGTCTTGATGCAGAGGGGTAAGGTTATAGCATATGCGTCTCGACAGCTGAAGACGTATGAAGAGAACTACCCCACTCATGACCTAGAGTTAGCAGCAGTAGTGCACGCTCTTAAGATCTGGCGTCACTACCTCTATGGAGCGACTTGTCAGATCTTCACAGACCATAAGAGTCTGAAGTACATATTCACTCAGCGGGAGTTGAATAACCGCCAGAGGCGGTGGCTAGAGTTGATCAAGGATTTTGACCTTGAGATTCTTTACCACCCTGGAAAGGCGAATGTAGTTGCCGACGCTTTGAGTCGGAAGACGCCTCAGGAGAAGGCGATAGCCCGGTTGACAGTACAGCCACAGCTGCAGAGAGACTTAGCTTGGTTAGAGATTGAGATCCAGTTCCCGGATACAGCTCACCAGTTAGCCACCATAGAGTTACTCCCTGACCTGTTGGATGAGATCCGACAGAAGCAGGAGGCCTGTCCGATGTTGACCCGGATCCGAGACCGGATGGCACGAGATGAGGCACCTCAGTTCACTATTGGTGCCGATGGAGTACCGAGGACTATCGTATCCGACAGGGATGGACGTTTTACCTCGAGGTTCTGGCAGCAGGTACATACCGCTCTGGGTACGAGTCTTCACTTTACCACTGCCTACCACCCACAGACAGACGGTCAGTCAGAGAGGACCATCCAGACCCTGGAGGACATGTTGCGGGCATGTGTGCTAGATTGGGGACAGGTATGGCCAGATCACCTCCCACTAGTAGAGTTTTCATATAATAACAGCTGGCATGCGTCTATTGGGATGGCACCTTATGAGGCTTTGTACGGCCGGAGATGTCGTACACCGCTATGTTGGGATGAGCCTAGCAAGGCTGATGGAGTAGTACCAGATCAGATACAGGACGACATCGCCCGGATTGCCTTAGTCCGGGAGAGGATGTTAGCAGCTCAGAGTCGTCAGAAGTCCTACGCTGATAAGAGGCGTCGACCTTTGGAGTTTAGAGTAGGTGCACAGGTGTGGTTGAGAGTGTCACCTACGAGGGGAGTTAGGCGTTTCGGCATTAAGGGGAAGCTGAGTCCCCGGTATGTCGGACCATTTGAGATCGTAGAGAGAGTTGGAGAGGTTGCCTACCGACTAGCACTACCACCGAGACTGGAGGGAGTACACCCAGTTTTTCATGTATCTCAGCTGCGAGAGTACATTCCGGATCCGAGACACGTCATCAGCCATGAGGATCTGATAGTGGAGCCTGACCATACGTTTGTAGAGTACCCCGTAGCTGTCTTGGAACGCAGTACCAGACGTCTGCGATCCAAGGAGATACCTATGATGAGGATCCAGTGGTCTAGGAGAGGAGCTGATGAGGCCACTTGGGAGACTGAGGAGAGTGTTAGACGTAACTACCCCGAGTTCTTTGCGGGGTTAGGGGTTACTCTTGTTTGACGAGTTAGTACTCGGATGTTGTGTTGTTTGACCTTTCAGGTTTTCATGATGTTTTGAGTGTTTCTGTTTCTCTTTTGTGATACTTGTGTGTTTGCTGTCTGAGTAACTTCGTGGTAGAAAACAAGGGTGCTGAGAAAACTAAAATATACTAAAAATTTAAGTTTCGGGACAAAACTTCTTTTAAGGGGGCACTGATGTAATAACCGAAAATTTTAAGTTCAGGTTAAGAGAAATCATACAAGCTCGAGGAGATCATGGTAAATAAATAAATCTGTTAAATTAAACGAGTTTAGTTTTATCATTTTATGTGACCTAGATTCACATAAAATGATAAATTAAAGTCCCGGGAATAATTTACGCTTTTAAAATAAAATCAATTATAAGTTATAAATACGGAAACTAATTCCGTATTATATAAATTCCCGCACTTTAATGAGTTCCGGATCCGTCCTAAAAAGAGTTGGATTGGAATTAACCCGCTGCTAGGCCCAAAGCTCCGGTCCAACCCAGCCAGCCCATTCCTAATACTAATCTAATTAACCTAATTAATTAACCTAATTAATAAAACCTAATTCTAATCCTGCGTAAGTTGATCGCTCCAATCGAACGCCGCTGCAATACAGTTCGCCTTGCCGCTGAGAAGAAGAAACCGCAACCACCGCCGCCAAGGCTCGCCGACCGCCTTGTGCCGCTCACCGCCAGTGCCTCGCCCAGCCGCACGCCCAGCCGCACGCCCAGCCGCACGCCCAGCCGACCGGTAAGCCTTCGGCCCTTCTCCCTTCTCTCGTCCCTCTCGCGTCCACTTCTGGTTCGTTCAGAAGAGTAACCGCTGACCCCCTTGCGCAGCCAGATCCTTGCGCAGCCGGACCCTTGCGCAGCCAGATCCTTGCGCAGCCGGGCCCTTGCGCAGCCAGATCCTTGCGCAGCCGACTCCTTGCGCAGCCAGAGACGCCGGAACTGCAGACCGACGGGTGAGCCTTCTTCTCCTTCCGTTCCCTTCCGTGTCTCCTATTCTGTGTGCTTAATCGAGTAGAGCGGTCCCTCACGGATCCTGCAGTGATAGCCGGCCAGCAGAACGGTACAAACAAGAGAGGATACGAGTCAATTCCCTGCAGCCGAAGGAGACGCCGAAACCCGCCAACCCTTAACGCCGGATTTGCAGAATTCGTAAGCTTGCTCCGTCCCTCTTCGTTTTCGCTGTCACCCATGTGTTGTGAACTGCTGTTGTTGAGCCTAAGCATGAATAACGTAATTTAGCTGCTGAGTATATGCAGAAATGAATGGAAAGGCTGCTGTAAATCTAAATTAAATCCCTCAGTTTTTAAAGTTTCGAACAGCCATCTTGTAGATCAATTATAAAATGTTTGGGTAAAGATCCACCGTTGAATTTTGGATATGTTGTAGATGGATATATGTAGTTTATCATATTAAAATTTGGTGAGAAATGAACGGTCGGATTGAAAGTTACGAGCTCCCGAAGTTAGGTAGTTGAGCAGTTTTATTGAACTTAGAAAAATTGGCTAAGTATAAGAAAGTAGAGTGAGGAACCGACTTTGGGAATTATTATAAAAATATCGGCTGAACAGTTTAGTGAAATTCTTTCTTCTAAGGCTAGTTAGAACCTCATAGATTATCTAGATAATAAATTCGGGAATTTTATAAGCCATTAAGAATTTTATATTTAGAGCCGAAGTTAGACCTTTTTCGGTTCTTCCGGAAAATTAAACATAAGAAAAATGTCCGTTTCGCACCTAATAAAATTCTAAGAGTTAGGATATATTTTAGAACTCCAAATAGGAGTTTGGACATGAATTTTAGGGTCTTCGAGAAAATCGGAATGAAGGGTAAAATGGTCATTTTACCCTACAACTAACAATGTAGCTAGTACGTCTTCATAATTATTTAATCTCAGAAGTCTTAGACTTCTATCTACGTGAAAGTGTGCTAATACACTTATCGCCTTTAACAGGCAACTGAGTGGGTACAGTTACAGAGCAAGTGATTACTAAAGAGTCGAGCATTATAACAGGTAAGTCCTTTGGGCTTACTTAGCTGACTGCTAAATATGAGTATAAATGATGATGGTGGTGTGTGGTTGACATGTTAGAGAGATAGGTTGTGATATATAAATACCGACCTGTATTTTGGCCTAAGAGTAACGGGCGGTGGCATTCCGCTCAGTAGCTCGCCGGGCGCTGGGGGTTTCTTTCGGGACTAGTCCACACATGGTTTGTAGTGACGCTACCAAAGGAAGTCAGCTATACCTACACCAGTTGGATAAGGAACGGAGGTGAGAACTAAAAATAGTTCTCGTGCCACAACTTAAATTGAATAATGTGAATCACTTAAAGAACAGATAATAATTTGTTGAGTGCCAGCATGTTGTTTGTTTATTTTTTGTTTCTGCTTGTGTTTGTGCTGTTGTCATTTTGCTTATATTTGGTTAGTTAGCTAACGGTTGATATATTGTTTAGATTTGACACAGGTTAGAGCAGATGCCGAGTGATCCAGATGGTAGTGGTCAGCCGGGGTGTCGTACTTTAGGACTTTTTGCAGTTTTTGCATTCGTGGGTTTTTCTGTTGAACATTGTTTCCTTCCGTACCTTGATATATTGCTTTTCCGGCTGTAGTTGATCTGGTCACATTCATGCATTGATAAAAACTAATTTATGATTTTTTAGTTTTTCCTTATCGGTGCCTTGTTGTAAGATCATGTTAAGTTGTTGTCAAACTAAGGTCGGGACCCACTGTGCGGTCCTAACCAGTAACTCCCTAAGTTGTAAAATTTGGGGTGTTACAACATGGTATCAGAGCTCTAGGTTGGCAACAATGGCACTTGCATCTTCTAAAAAGGTCGTATAAGTAAATAAACAGAACCCGAAAGGGGTCTGAGTTTTCCAACGAAAAATTTTGGTTTTAAATGCATACCGAGTCGGGTTGGGATAGAAAGTACGGACGACCACCACTACCTCTGCGGATCTCGGTAATCTTAGAATAATTATGGACTTGTAATGTTATGATAGATTAGCTAGTTATAATTATAGTGATTACTATTCGTGCAGATGGCACGTACTAGGGCTGCACAAGTGACTGGCCGAGGTAGGGGTCGTCCCCCCCTTCCCCCAGTCAGACAGGATCGAGCTGATAGCACCCCTACTGTCAGAGGGCGTGGTCGTGTGGGTAGACCTCCACTAGGGAGAGGTCGAGGACGAGTCCCTCGAGATGACACACCTGCAGCAGACGTACCAGAGGCTGCTGTAGAGGAAGTAGCTGAGAGTGTAGGCCCCGAGGTCAGGCCTGTGCCCGCCGCTAGGTCTGGAGCACAGGGAGCTCGTTCTACTGAGTCGGGACGTGTCTCTATTGGAGCATCGGAGTATAGAGAGTTCAGAGCCTATGTTGAGCGCAGGGAAGAAGCTGCCAGAGTGGAGAGGCTTACTCAGGTACCATCAGTGGAGCCGGCTAGGTCAGCTCAGGTGACACAGGGAGTGTCTCAGGTGCCGGCTGTATCTGAGAGGAGGGCTGCTGTTGATAGAGCACCTACTGGGGCCAGAGCACCGAGACCGGATGAGTGGTTGAAGGCTTTCAACTCTCAGAAGGTCCCCTCATTCAGCGGAGAGATAGGGCTAGAGGTGGAGCACTGGATAGGGAAGATTGAGACTGCTTTGGAGGCCATACGTTGCCCCGTGGACCGACAGGTGGATTTGATACAGACCTGCTTCACAGATGATGCTCATTCATGGTGGCGTACCATTCGTAGCCGAGTCACCAGCTGGGAGCAGATGAAGACCATTGTTAGAGACAGGTACTGCCCAGTTTCGCTGAGGAGGGAGAGATTCCAGGATTTCATTGAGGCGGGATTCGAGGATATCCCGATTGCTGCAGCCATAAAGAAGTTTCAGAAGGAGTTGACTTTGCTTGGACCGTCTGCACCTCCAGAAGAGCAGCATGTTTATCTTTTCTCCAGGAGGTTGAGAGAGAGTACCCGATCCTACCTGGCTGGATTCCGCTGTGAGACCTTGTCTGATTATCAGGATAGGGCCTCTGCTTATGAGAGAGATAGGCCAGCTTCTAGGAAAGCAGCACAGTCTGGTGGGCCGGATAAGCGGCAGAGGACAGGACATGCTGGTAGCAGTGGGGCAGTAGCAGGCCATAGTAGAGGACATACTCAGGGGAGGTCCAGCTATCACTCTACAGTCCGGACACCCAGTGGAGATCGACAGTGCTTTAACTGTGGTGGCCGTGATCACATTAAGCCAGACTGCCCGAAACCACTGGTCACTTGCTTTACTTGTGGGAAGCCGGGACACAGGGCTACCTTCTGCCGTCAGGGCAAGGCTTCTTCTCAGCAGGGATCTTCGCCTGCAGGTGCTGAGAAGAGTGTACAGAGACCCCCTCAGTACCGAGCTCCGAGCCAGCAGCAGCAGCAGTACCGGGCTCCAGGACATCCTGCTTCATACAGTGCTGCACCGGAGTCAGGTCGTGGCAGAGGACGTGGTAGTACCACTGATACTAGAGGAGGACCATCACGAGTGTTTGAGCTGAGGAGCACTGAGCAGCCTGCAGCACCTCCGACCACAGGTACCATTTGGATCCATGACTTACCTGTGCGTGTTTTATTTGATACGGGTGCCACACACTCCTTTATATCAGATGCATGTGTAGATAGGTTGTCCTTAGCTACAGTAGAGGGTGTACCTTTCGTGGTTGGGTTACCAGATGGGGGTAAGGTTAGAGGATCTCGAGAGATTTTTGATTGCCCTATTCACCTGGGAGGCCGGATTTGGTTAGTAAATTTTCTAGTCATGCCCCTAGCACATGAGGACGTGATACTAGGGATTGATTGGATGACTAGACATGGAGCCGTCCTGGATATTGGTAGGAGGACTGTGACTGTTGCCACGGAGGAGGGCCACAGAGTTATATTCCGAGGTTGGGACCTCGGAAAGTCCGGCACAGTCATCAGTGCAGTGAGGGCAGCCAGATTGATAGCACAGGGTTGCGAGGCCTTCTGGTGTTATGCCATGAAGGAGCGCAAGAGCCTGACAGTAGAGGAGATACCAGTCGCATGTGAGTTTGCAGAGGTCTTCAGGGACGACTTACCAGGGCTACCCCCACAGAGGAGTGTGGATTTTAGCATCGAGTTAGAGCCGGGCACGAGACCGATCTCGAAGGCCCCGTACCGCATGGCCCCGATAGAGCTGCTTGAGCTGAAGAAGCAGTTAGAGGAGTTAGCAGAGAAGGGCTTTATACGCCCTAGTGTTTCTCCCTGGGGCGCACCAGTGCTGTTTGTGAGGAAGAAGGATGGATCGATGAGACTGTGTATCGACTACAGAGAGTTGAACAAGGTCACCATCAAGAATAAGTATCCATTGCCTCGCATAGATGATCTGTTGGACCAGCTGCATGGAGCATCAGTGTTCTCGAGGATAGATTTGAGATCGGGTTATCACCAGCTGAGGGTGAGAGACCAGGACATACCTAAGACGGCATTCCGGACTAGGTATGGTCATTATGAGTTTGTAGTGATGCCATTCGGGCTCACTAATGCGCCAGCAGTATTTATGGAGTTGATGAATGGAATTTTCATCGACTTCTTAGACCAGTTTGTGGTGGTCTTCATCGACGACATTCTAGTTTACTCTAGAAGTCGAGAGGAGCATGCCGGACACTTGAGGACAGTGCTGCAGATTCTACAGGATAGTCAGCTATATGCTAAACTATCCAAGTGTGAGTTCTGGATGTCAGAGGTGGCATTCCTTGGCCATGTAGTGACTGCCGAGGGGATTAAGGTCGACCCGGCGAAGATTGAGTCAGTGTCTTCTTGGCAACCTCCGAAGAATGTGAAGGAGGTTCGCAGTTTCCTTGGATTGGCAGGGTATTACCGTCGGTTTGTGGAAGGGTTTTCCCTGATCGCCCGACCACTCACTTCCCTCCTAAGGAAGACTACTCGGTTCGTTTGGTCTGAGCCGTGTCAGCAGAGTTTTGATGAGCTGAAGAGGAGATTGACGTCTGCTCCGATCCTAGCACAGCCTGAGGGTACAGAGGACTTCGTAGTGTACAGTGATGCATCCAAGCTGGGCTTGGGGTGTGTCTTGATGCAGAGGGGTAAGGTTATAGCATATGCGTCTCGACAGCTGAAGACGTATGAAGAGAACTACCCCACTCATGACCTAGAGTTAGCAGCAGTAGTGCACGCTCTTAAGATCTGGCGTCACTACCTCTATGGAGCGACTTGTCAGATCTTCACAGACCATAAGAGTCTGAAGTACATATTCACTCAGCGGGAGTTGAATAACCGCCAGAGGCGGTGGCTAGAGTTGATCAAGGATTTTGACCTTGAGATTCTTTACCACCCTGGAAAGGCGAATGTAGTTGCCGACGCTTTGAGTCGGAAGACGCCTCAGGAGAAGGCGATAGCCCGGTTGACAGTACAACCACAGCTGCAGAGAGACTTAGCTTGGTTAGAGATTGAGATCCAGTTCCCGGATACAGCTCACCAGTTAGCCACCATAGAGTTACTCCCTGACCTGTTGGATGAGATCCGACAGAAGCAGGAGGCCTGTCCGATGTTGACCCGGATCCGAGACCGGATGGCGCGAGATGAGGCACCTCAGTTCACTATTGGTGCCGATGGAGTGATGAGACGACAGGACCGTGTTTGTGTGCCATCAGACCGTGAGCTGAGGCAGAGGATACTAGGTGAGGCTCATACTACCCCTTACTCCGTACATCCAGGAGCGAGTAAGATGTATAGGGACTTGAGACGTTCCTTCTGGTGGGGTGGTTTGAAGCCTGATGTGGCCCGTTATGTAGCTCAGTGTGCGACCTGTCAGCAGGTCAAGATTGAGCACCGTAGATCCGGAGGAGAGCTACACCCACTGCCAGTACCACACTGGAAGTGGGAAGACATTTCGATGGATTTCGTCACTGGATTGAGGCTCAGCAGAGGCTTTGATGCCATTTGGGTGGTAGTGGACCGTCTGACGAAGACCGCACGTTTCATTCCGATTAAGGAGACGTGGCCGGTAAGTCGTCTAGCAGAGGAGTTCACCAGACATATTGTGAGACTCCATGGAGTACCGAGGACTATCGTATCCGACAGGGATGGACGTTTTACCTCGAGGTTCTGGCAGCAGGTACATACCGCTCTGGGTACGAGTCTTCACTTTACCACTGCCTACCACCCACAGACAGACGGTCAGTCAGAGAGGACCATCCAGACCCTGGAGGACATGTTGCGGGCATGTGTGCTAGATTGGGGACAGGTATGGCCAGATCACCTCCCACTAGTAGAGTTTTCATATAATAACAGCTGGCATGTGTCTATTGGGATGGCACCTTATGAGGCTTTGTACGGCCGGAGATGTCGTACACCGCTATGTTGGGATGAGCCTAGCAAGGCTGATGGAGTAGTACCAGATCAGATACAGGACGACATCGCCCGGATTGCCTTAGTCCGGGAGAGGATGTTAGCAGCTCAGAGTCGTCAGAAGTCCTACGCTGATAAGAGGCGTCGACCTTTGGAGTTTAGAGTAGGTGCACAGGTGTGGTTGAGAGTGTCACCTACGAGGGGAGTTAGACGTTTCGGCATTAAGGGGAAGCTGAGTCCCCGGTATGTCGGACCATTTGAGATCGTAGAGAGAGTTGGAGAGGTTGCCTACCGACTAGCACTGCCACCGAGACTAGAGGGAGTACACCCAGTTTTTCATGTATCTCAGCTGCGAGAGTACATTCCGGATCCGAGACACGTCATCAGCCATGAGGATCTGATAGTGGAGCCTGACCATACGTTTGTAGAGTACCCCGTAGCTGTCTTGGAACGCAGTACCAGACGTCTGCGATCCAAGGAGATACCTATGCTGAGGATCCAGTGGTCTAGGAGAGGAGCTGATGAGGCCACTTGGGAGACTGAGGAGAGTATTAGACGTAACTATCCCGAGTTCTTTGCGGGGTTAGAGGTTACTCCTGTTTGACGAGTTAGTACTCGGATGTTGTGTTGTTTGACCTTTCAGGTTTTCATGATGGTTTTGAGTGTTTCTGTTTCTCTTTTGTGATACTTGTTTGGTTGCTGTCTGAGTAACTGCGTGGTAGAAAACAAAGGTGTTGAGAAAACTAAAATATACCAAAAATTTAAGTTTCGGGACGAAACTTCTTTTAAGGGGGCACTGATGTAATAACCGAAAATTCTAAGTTCCGGTTAAGGGAAATCAAACAAACTCGAGGAGATCATGGTAAATAAATAAATCTGTTAAATTAAACGAGTTCAGTTTTATCATTTTATGTGACCTAGATTCACATAAAATGATAAATTAAATTCCCGGGAATAATTTACGCTTTTAAAATAAAATCAATTATAATTTATAAATACGGAAACTAATTCCGTATTAAATAAATTCCCGCACTTTAATGAGTTCCGGATCCGTCCTATAAAGAGTTGGATTGGAGTTAACCCGCTACTAGGCCCAAATTATCGGCCCAGCCAGCCGGCCCATTCCCCTAATGACTAATCTAATTAACCTAATTAATTAACCTAATTAATTAACCTAATTAATTAACCTAATTTTTAACCTACCGCTCCTCTACACACCTTCTGTAAATCGCATTCTGCCGTTGAGAAGGGACGCCGCAACGCTGAATCTGCGCACCAGCCGGAGTCCTCCGCCACCGCTCGCGCCGACCGCCTTGCGCCGCCCATCGCCGGACCCAGCCGCCCAGCCGCACGCCCAGTCGACTGGTAAGCTTCCGGCCCTTCTCCCTTCTCTCGTCCCTCTCGCGTCCACTTCTGGTTCGTTCAGAAGAGTAACCGCTGACCCCCTTGCGCAGCCGGACCCTTGCGCAGCCGGACCCTTGCACAGCCGGACCCTTGCGCAGCCGGACCCTTGCGCAGCCGGACCCTTGCGCAGCCAGACCCCTTGCGCAGCCAGACACGCCGGAACTGCAGACCGACGGGTGAGCCTTCTTCTCCTTCCGTTCCCTTCCTTGTCTCCTATTCTGTGTGCCTAATCGATTAGAGCGGTCCCTCACGGATCCTGCAGTGATAGCCGGCCAGCAGAACGGTACAAACAAGAGAGGATACGAGTCAATTCCCTGCAGCCGAAGGAGACGCCGAAACCCGCCAACCCTTAACGCCGGATTTGCAGAATTCGTAAGCTTGCTCCGTCCCTCTTCGTTTTCGCTGTCACCCATGTGTTGTGAACTGCTGTTGTTGAGCCTAAGCATGAATAACGTAATTGAGCTGCTGAGTATATGCAGAAATGAATGGAAAGGCTGCTGTAAATCTAAATTAAATCCCTCAGTTTTTAAAGTTTCGAACAGCCATCTTGTAGATCAATTATAAAATGTTTGGGTAAAGATCCACCGTTGAATTTTGGATATGTTGTAGATGAATATATGTAGTTTATCATATTAAAATTTGGTGAGAAATGAACGGTCGGATTGAAAGTTACGAGCTCCCGAAGTTAGGTAGTTGAGCAGTTTTATTGAACTTAGAAAAATTGGCTAAGTATAAGAAAGTAGAGTGAGGAACCGACTTTGGGAATTATTATAAAAATATCGGCTGAACAGTTTAGTGAAATTCTTTCTTCTAAGGCTAGTTAGAACCTCATAGATTATCTAGATAATAAATTCGGGAATTTTATAAGCCATTAAGAATTTTATATTTAGAGCCGAAGTTAGACCTTTTTCGGTTCTTCCGGAAAATTAAACATAAGAAAAATGTCCGTTTCGCACCTAATAAAATTCTAAGAGTTAGGATATATTTTAGAACTCCAAATAGGAGTTTGGACATGATTTTTAGGGTCTTCAAAAAATCGGAATGAAGGGTAAAATGGTCATTTTACCCTACAACTAACAATGTAGCTAGTACGTCTTCATAATTATTTAATCTCAGAAGTCTTAGACTTCTATCTACGTGAAAGTGTGCTAATACACTTATCGCCTTTAACAGGCAACTGAGTGGGTACAGTTACAGAGCAAGTGATTACTAAAGAGTCGAGCATTATAACAGGTAAGTCCTTTGGGCTTACTTAGCTGACTGCTAAATATGAGTATCAATGATGATGGTGGTGTGTGATTGACATGTTAGAGAGATAGGTTGTGATATATAAATACCGACCTGTATTTTGGCCTAAGAGTAACGGGCGGTGGCATTCCGCTCAGTAGCTCGCCGGGCGCTGGGGGTTTCTTTCGGGACTAGTCCACACATGGTTTGTAGTGACGCTACCAAAGGAAGTCAGCTATACCTACACCAGTTGGATAAGGAACGGAGGCGAGAACTAAAAATAGTTCTCGTGCCACAACTTAAATTGAATAATGTGAATCACTTAAAGAACAGATAATAATTTGTTGAGTGCCAGCATGTTGTTTGTTTATTTTTTGTTTCTGCTTGTGTTTGTGCTGTTGTCATTTTGCTTATATTTGGTTAGTTAGCTAACGGTTGATATATTGTTTAGATTTGACACAGGTTAGAGCAGATGCCGAGTGATCCAGATGGTAGTGGTCAGCCGGGGTGTCGTACTTTAGGACTTTTTGCAGTTTTTGCATTCGTGGGTTTTTCTGTTGAACATTGTTTCCTTCCGTACCTTGATATATTGCTTTTCCGGCTGTAGTTGATCTGGTCACATTCATGCATTGATAAAAACTAATTTATGATTTTTTAGTTTTTCCTTATCGGTGCCTTGTTGTAAGATCATGTTAAGTTGTTGTCAAACTAAGGTCGGGACCCACTGTGCGGTCCTAACCAGTAACTCCCTAAGTTGTAAAATTTGGGGTGTTACATCTGAAAAATCCGTTAATTTGATTGAAAACCCCCGATATTTTGTGGAGGTAGATCCAAGAGTAGAGACCAAATTTCTTGTGCAATGTTATAGTCAATGACATGGGTGAGAATTCGGAGAAAGAAGATGTAAGAAGAGCAATGGCTAGATTATCTTTGGTTTTTCAAGCAAGTTGAGCCGGGGATAAAGGGTTATTTGTGGAGGTAGGGTAGGGTGTGGTTCCATCTAAAGGCCAAATAAATTATAGGCACGAAAATAAAGAACAATTTGTGTCTTCCATAGGAGATAATTGACCTAAGGATGTTCAAACGGTCCGGACCGTATACTCTCGGATTGAATCGGACCGTTTCACTGCTAGTATG
>BSUD01000185.1:0-15447 GCA_033239045.1 Fagopyrum esculentum
CCCCTGTTGCAGGTAGGCTAGGCAGCCCAGTAGCCCGCTGCTATCACTACCCCCACCACTATTCAGTAAAACAGCACAGCACGTGCTCTACTTTTTAACCTAACCTAATAATTCCTTCAAGTGAAACTTGGAGGTAAATAGTAAGGAAAATTTACTTGCACAGAACCGCGACACAATATGGAAATGACCCCTCTTATTCTACCAACGTACTATACAAAAAAAATCTTTAAATTTATGAAAAATTCATTGTAAATCAACCAGCAAAAGTTTAGGATTAAAGACAAGACAGGCGCTCTGTTGGGTGACAAGCTGGGACAAAACAGTAAGTCAAAACTGTCAAATTATGTGACAACAATGCACATGCAATCACTGAAGGGCAATATCAGTATAGAAAAAACTTGAGTTATTTATTAAAATAAATCAATCTAGAATTTGGGTTTAATACACACGAAATCCTTTCCCGAATGACATAAGACTCTTCACGGCACTCCTCATTAAGACAAAACTCATCAATAAACATCATAGTACTAAAAAAGTAAAAGTCAAGTACAATAAGTTTCATACAATCTAAATAAAATAAGCGAACCTCGGACAAAGGTGCAACCGAAGCAAACTAAGGCATAGCAAATCGGGCAGGCTCGGTTGGACATTTTATCGAACAGATCATATGCGTTGATATAGTGGAGCAGTGAACTTTAAATGCTGGTCAACTCCTAGTAGCTTACTAGGAGTGGATATGACAAGGAGAGCACCGCAAATTCCACCAAGCAAAGCACATGAAATGTTCTGGAATCCTTCTGCAAACTCCGAAATGACTAGGGGGTAAGGGGGATCGCAACATCAAAAAGGGCATATTTGAACATGCATCCCTGTCAAAATCCTACTTTTACTATGCATCTAAGGGGAAAAGCTCCAAAGATTGCTCCAACACGAGATGACCCCAAATCAAACTAGAGATATCACAAATCTTACTTACATTGTATCAGCCAGCCTACTATGTTGCGGCGAAACGCAATCAAGCTTAATCAGAATCTCATTACAAGCTTGATACCAAGCAGTTCCAGTGTCAGGGCATCGATCGGGAAGAAATCAATCACTTCCCAGCAGAGGACGAGCTAGGTTTGAGATTTGGGAAGTAATTACGTAATTGCATGTCCAACAATGGCGCGTGAACTATTGAATGTTCCTATTTCCTAACGAACTTAAACCGGAATGAACCGGGCTTAATTGAAATGAAATTGGTGACAAACCCAATAACAGAAATTCAAATTCTTTTAATAATACCGGTTTAGCTTTGTACCGGTTTAGGATAGGGTTATTCCGGTTTTAGGGTTTCGGTTCAACAAAAACATCATCGGTTAACAAAATACATCTCCGTCGTCATTCTTGCTCGGAGATCTAAAGTCCTTACGATTTTGTCACGACTTAATGGTTTGATTATAAATTGAAGGTGAAACTTATTTCGCGGGTTATCACATTTACGATAATAATCATTATTACCTCTGATCTACCATATTGTCGTTTTATATTTCGATTTTGATGAAGGTGACATTGTTTTAGAATTTTTAAATATTTATATTTTAGAGAAAATTGTTCAAACAGTACCCATCTTTTAATCTCACTAAACTTTAGTACCCGTCGTTTAAACTATCAGAACGGTACCTCGACTATTGAGTCCGATCAAACACTAGTATCTAAATTACTGTTCATACATTAAGTAAAAGGGCTAGGACAGTTGCAACGAGGCCTACATGACATATTTATTCAACAATAAACATAAGGGAAAGTTTTAGGAGCAAAGTTTTTGTGTTAACTTAACGTGTGAAAAGTGATCCAGATACTAATCTTTGGCCAGACTCAATAGGTGATGTACCATTTTGATAGTTTAAACGATGAGTACTAAAGTTTAGTCAGCCTAAAAGATGGGGTACGATTTGGACAATTTTCTCTATATTTTACGAATATCAAGATTGTTTGATCTTTCTCTTTTTCTTTCTTTCAATCGTTCACGGGATTAAGATTACAGACACTTAAGGAGTCTAACCGAACGTCACTTAGACTAACCCGGATATCGGTGACTAGTGTGTAATTAAGTCCACTATAAAAAGCTTAACTATAGTCTTGCATAATTATGATGACCGGAAAGAAGTTAATGATTTTTTTGTGATAAGCCATTATCAAGGGCTTCCAAATTAATTAACAAAGTTAATTAGTGTGGGGATTCAAGTAATTAGTGATAGCAACATCCAATAAAATTTTTGATTGGACTATGACATGGATTTCCAAATTTTACAAGTATTGGCCCAATATTTATTCGATATTGGGATTATAAGTCAATGTTTCCATACATGAACCTAGCTCATCGTGATTCACGTTTCCAAATAAATATACAAATTAGTATAATTATCATCCTTGCTCGGACTTTTTTATTAAATTTTTTTAAAACAATTTGATTTACTAAGTTTTTTCTACGTAAAATATATTTTTATAATTATATCTCTTAATATTTATAATTAAAAGTATTTTTTATCTTATTATAATGTAAAATATTATAAGTTTCGGTAATTTAAAATTAAGAGTATATTTGGAAATGCATACATGAAAAAAATTTATTTATCAAAATTAAAATGTATTTAAAAAATAAATATTAATTAGATAAATATTGTCATTTTAGATTAGTAATATTTTATTTCATCTTGATTTTTATGGTAAAAACAGTTTAGATTTTGTGGTGGGTAAGGTGGCATTTAATGCGGCTTCTATTAAGGTGCAAAATATGAGAGAGCTTGTATTGAAAACCACACGTTTTTTTTCGTTCGCTTTCAACACTTTTGGTTGTCTTACGTCCGGTGCTATTGAAATTCTCAAGAGGGTGCAACGTGTCTTGCGTGACAACGTTATATCTTCTAGATCATCTAATGTTCTTTTTAGGAGGATCGAATTTGCTATTAAGAAAGGGTTGACAGTATAACTTATTGTCCGTCTTCTTTATAGCTCGATATAAATTATGTTGTATTAAATTTTAAATAGGAATATTGTTTAGGTTTTTGTTCATCCCCTTGCATAAAATATTTGAGGAAGAATCATCAAGAATAATGTAATGTATCTATGTGTTGGTTGTTGAGCCTTTCATAAGGTTGACTTTAAGTGACTAATGGTTAGTGCATGATTATGCAATACCTTATCATATGGATGATGTTTATTTGAGGGATCAAACGCAGTAATTATGAACATCATAATTTCATAAGGAGTATTCTTTTTTGGAAAATTACGTAAATTCACTCTATAAACTCTTTTATTAGCAAAGTCATGTATCTAATTAAAATTTCCTTCAAAACTTCAAAAATTTTAAATTTCATTTACTAACATATGTACCATGTTATCCATCTAATTTTTCTTTTCGGGCAAAAATTCAGTTAAGTTGTACTTAGTATATAAATATTTGGGTGGTTTATTGTGATATTGCAATTAAAGGGTATTATCTGAAAATAGATATTTTAGTAGTTTTGTATAATTTATTCTTTCTTAGGCTAACTATCTGTTCACTGAGATTATGATGTCTTTTCAGTGAACGGCTTCGAGAATCAAATAAATGTGCAAAGCAGTGGTTGAAAATCATATTTCAATATAAATTTTTTGATAAATTTGATATAAAATTTTAAAAATATCTTATATATTATTTTCCCACTAACTTAACCACTAATTTTACCAAAAATGAAGTTAGGTTAAGTGACTAGAATACCCTATATTACTTATTTAATTTATTTGTAAAACTATTAATTGGGAATTAAATTTGTTTTCAAAAACACCTATTATAATAAGGATTTTAAAAAATAGTCTTGAAGTAAATATTACAACTTTACAAGTGTCTTATTTTTATTTATAATATCTAAAAAGTAATTCTTTTACAAACAAATATGGAGTTTATACAAATAAAAAACTAATTATATTATATTATAAATTTTAAAAAAATTTGGTCATTTCCGGGTACTTTTTATAGGGAAAAAGCAGATAGTTGGACTAACTATGAGAGGAGGTCCAACATAAAGCAACACAGGATCGGGATCATCATGTTGGGGTAGCAGTTATCAGATGGGTCAAACGGTCAGCAACAGTTAATTTCCGGGTTATATAGTACTCAGATGGTGCACAGTGGTCAGCAAATCGTCCATACCAACATAACCCTAACATCAGCAGCACAAGTCAATACTCACAATCTTCTAAGAGAAAATGAACAGTCTTCACGGATTGAGTTAACTCATCTTTCAGCAATTAACATGACATGCAAGTGGTCTTCTAAGACCACCTTCATCTGTAACTAAGACTCTTAATATGTTGAATACAGATGCCCCGAGGGCTAGGGCGGTCCGGGAGTTGGCTTAAACCGTCGGTGAGTATACATATCAATCAAGGAAAGAATTAGTTTAGCACAAAAACATATTACCGTTAATATTCCATTCATTTTTCCACTCCACATAGAACCTACAAACGACCAAGTACACAACTGATATATATACTAAAAGCAACACAAAACACAAAGAGTTATTATAAGCAGTTCGGAACTCCCAACGTCAAACAACGAACTCCACACTCACATACAAAGCCCACGAGTAGCAGCTATTAGCTCAGAAACCATGAATCTTGATATGCTCCTTCTTCACTATGCCAGCCTGTTACTCAGACATTAAATACCATGTCAAAACACTTGATCAAAACACATACTGAAAACAAATGATAGCAATAAATGTAGATCACCTGAACAAGGAAAGTAGAAACATTCTTTCTTTGATCACCCTGCAGCTGGATAACCTGAAATTTCATCAAAGCCGAGAGATCATGATACCAAAAGAGGGGGAATGAGGATCAGGGAGAGCACTGCAAATGAGATTGGTTTGAGACTCACCTGGCCTAGTTCAGGATCCTGAACAACAGTACCATTGCAGCAGAACTCCTTCTTGAGATCCTTAAGAATTTTGTTGTAGCTAAATTCTTTCTTTAATCCTTGTACAGTTGTCAAGCTTTTTCTACCATTACGCTGCTGAATACGAATGTGCACGTACTCCTTTGATCCGGCACCAGAATCCTCAGCATTTGCGTCGGCAAATGGATCTGATTGGAATACATGTATGGATCAGCAAATTCAGTCAACAAAACACGAGTCAATAAATATAACATTTACATAAGAGTTGCTCCTAGCTTATGTGAGACGGAATGGTTAAATTCACACAAGATGCCTTACATGCATACTTAAGTTCTTTTGCTTTACTTTGTTTTTCCTTTTGACTCAAACATAACAACCTTATTCAAAGAGCACATCCACTATAAATGCCTTCCAAACCAAGCAAAACACAGAAAATCATAGTAATAAATAAAATATAACAAGTTTGCTATGCTTTCTTTTTCGTTTTGACTCTAACATAACATTCTAATTCCAACTCAAAGATCATTTGCACTTCAAATGACATCCAAACCAATCAAGGCAAAAAACAGCACAGTAATAATGGATCATGAACTGGATAAGACTACATAAGTCAAGATGAATTTCAACAATGCAAAAACATACAACCAATCCAAAATTATTTTTACAATAAATAAGCAATATTATTATTTTAAATGGAAGTAGGGCTCACCAAAAGCATTAGGAACTTGGATATCAAGATCAGACATGAAAGCTTGGCTAATAGAAAGTAGAGAGCTAGTAACCAATATGTCTCTTGTTTATATAAGATGCTCAGACCTGCAATTATGAATTAGGGAGGAAAATCAACAATGGGATCAAACAAACCATAACGCAATCACCCATGCTAATTACTTCAAATCAATGGATTAGAGCTTGAGCGTAGCCTCTGGCAAACCTCAATTGAAAACAATATAAACATAGATTTAAAACCAAGATTACAAATTCCAGAAAGATCACAAAACATGCATTCATTTAAATCAAACAACAAGAAGGCGATAATGATGATGTAGGACTAAAACCCCTCGCTAAGACTCAGAACTAGAACATCAAAGCGGAAATGGCGTCCTCAAGAAAACTAGTTAATTTATGCCCAACGCAAACAAGTTGCGCCACGATTTATAAACCTCTCTCGTGGAATACCACGCCACCCCTACCTCAAGGGGGAAGCGCCCGGCCTCGGGCAAACGACCTCACAAACAGATCAAAACGATAAAGAAAACAAAAAAAAACGAGACTTCGATCATTAGATGCTTACTTTCCGACCAAAAACTACAAAATCACAAGCAGATCGGGAAAACGAAAACTGATGATTCTTACCAAGAGACGAAATATTTGGAAGGGGAGTAATTGATAAGAAATTTGTGGTAAGGGGAAGAAGATATATGGAGAAATTATAAAGAAAATTGAAGACGGTAAGAAAATACCTGATCCGAATACAAGGGAGGAGAGAGAGAGAGCAACCCTAGATCGAATAAGGCTCTGAGCACACAGGAGACATAGGGGAAGAGAGAGAAACAGAGATTAAAGAGGAGAGGTCGGAAATGGTGGGGTCGGTTGTCCACTGTTGTATGAGTAATTGGGCTTTTTTGTTGGGCCCAATTGACTTAAGTTTGGGCCTGTTTATCCATCAAGAGATATTATCAGCCTTTTTCCGAGCCGAGTTCCAAGCTACCTAGCTCGAAAAAAGCTCGGCTCAACCTCGTTAAATTTCTAAATGAGCCTTTTTCCGAACCGAGTTCCAAGCTACTCAGCTCAAGCTCGTTAAATTTCTAAATGAGTCTGACATTTTTAAGCTTATTGAAATTTAGGTGCACTCATACTCGACTCGTTAAACGAGCATTACACAAGCATGTCAAAGCTCGGCTTGTTAGGCTAGATAAACATTGTAGGATTGCTATATTAGCTGACAGGCTTGTTAGGCTAGATAAACATTGTAGGATTGCTATATTAGCTGACGTATTAGCTGACAAACTTGGCTCTCGAGCTCATTCACTATCTAAACGAGCGAAATATTAGCACTTTTTTTATGTCCGGTTAAGGTTAAAATTTATGCTTGATTCATTCATTTCAAAGCTTTACTCACTTGACTCAAACAAGCTCGACTCATTTGACTCGAACAAGCTTGGCTCATTTGACTCGAATAATAGCCCCGGACAAGACTACATGAACAATTACAGAACAGCTCACATTGATATCTCCAGCAGTAGAGCGACTTTGCAAGCAAAAAAGAAGATTGGCCGAAATACATGGATTTTACAAAAGTAAATAAAGATACAATATTATGGTAAAGATGATATTTCCATGGAAATACACTAATCTGAAAATATAGCTCCAAAATTTTAAGATTTCATGGCAACAATCACATATCCTATCTTGAAGAATTAAAAGAACTACAAAAACACACAAACTATGACTCAGATTATAATTTATCAGCATTGGCTCGATGTTGACCTCTATGAGGATCCTTTCTTAGAAGAACCTTTCTTGAAAGAGCTCTTCTTTGGTTTTAACTTGCTTGAGGATTTATCTCTCTTTGAGGATGATTTATCTTTCTTTGGGGTCTTTCCACCCTTCTTTTCCCTCTGTACCTTTAGCTTGTTAACAGCCTGCATTGCATTGATCACCCACAAACTTAAGATTCATCTCACACTATCTGTATACCAAAGCATCTAGCAAAATCGGTTATTAGTATATCTTACCTTGTTCACGTCAACGATCTCATGCGAGTTCTTTGAGATCAGTTTGTTCAAGATTTTCTCTGTTTGCTGTCTCTCTAGTGAACCCATGCCCTTCCCCTCCACAACTGGTAAGAACTGAGAAAGGATGTACAGCAAGACGGTTTTTTATAGAAATCGTGGGATGAAGAAACACTGAGAGCATTATGGAAAGGAAAGTTATGGACCTTGCGATGCTTTCCTTTCGATTTCTGAGGTTTTTCTCCTGGTAATTTCCTATCAAATTTGCCACCACTAGCTGTTGATGTTGCAGCAGCACCAGCTACTTCTCCCAGTTCATTCTTGTTCAATTTCTTAGGTGCAGCTTGAGTTCCTGTTATCGGTAAAGCTGTAGCAGCAAGCTGAATGTGGCTGCAAACAAGACACGTGTTTCACAAGTTTCAAGTGAGAAGGTGGACGATAGGACGATAGGACGAGCTAAGATCATTGTAATATTTTATGATGAGCAAAACATGCACCGAACAAAGCCGTCATCAGAAACGAGATTCGTTAGGATGAGACTTTAGATGAAGGACGAATTATCTCACATGACTAGGCAAATACACATGAAAGTAATCGCATCATTTTTATTTCTTTCCTTACCCTTATCTGATTCCATTTCATTTCCATTCCACCGCTTTAACCAAACGGGCACTGAATCTCTTTCAGTTATCAAAAAAAATAATGTCCTATTTTTTTATCTCGCTAAAGCGTTAAAATATTAAAGTCCACTTAATCCAGAAAAAATACACTCAAAGGAAACGAAATGACAAATTGATCACATATCATACAATATTTTCTAACAGGATGTAGTATCTCTTCATTTTGACCAAATAAAGGATTTATTCTGTAACTTCAACAATTGCCAGCTAAAATTGAATTTTGCACTTCTCTCACTTGCTTTAATATTACTAGCATTCTAAAACTATGATGCTCATATGTTGATAAACAATTACACGGTTCATATCATACCTTGGTAGTGCGCCCACCTTGGCTGCATCACTAAGGTTCCTCAGACGATTCTTTTCTTGCTTTAATACACGAGTTTTTTTCTCCTCCTTTCTCTTTGCAAAAGGATCCTCACCTGGTTCTGCAAAAGTAACCAACACAAAGTTTCATGGGCTTGATAGTTAGACAGCAATATGATTATAATGGGCAGGAACAATCTATTAATGCTAACCGCTCTATTCAAAATGTGTTTTCTAGCTGTAATTAACTGACAATAAAATACGAGGACAAAAAACATAATTGGTCAGTGTTTACTTACCATCTGTCATCTTGGCCTCAATGATGGGTATATCTTTATCGTCATTCACGCGGTCATAGCCAAAACGACGCTTCCAGGTATGAGTCTGTTCATCCCATGCACGTTTTTCCTTTTTCCGATTTAGGATGCCTAAAGTATTATTCAAGAAAACATATGAGCAAGACTAACAAAGTTCCACCTTTAAAAATCACTATACGTATCCAAAACCACGCAAAATGTTCTGATATCTTACCTTTCTTCTGGGCAAACAACTCCCACTTTGTGGGGGGCTTAGGCCTTGGAAGCTGCATGGGAAAAATGAAGCCACGATTACATAAATTCAAAACAGGCATATTACACATAGGAACAGTATAATTCAAAGCTATCATGTCTACTAAACGAACATGTATGAGGTCAATTACACACTTGAATAAAGAATAGTCTATGTCGCCCTAGGAATCATACCCAATTGGAAAATGAACTCAAAAAATGGAGCACATAAAAAGAGCCTTGTATACAAATCCACATTGTAAAACCCAAAGCAAGTTCAAAAAATGGTTCTAACAATAACTTAGCAGTTTTCCAACTATCAAAATACGAAAGCGTATGATTCGTTGTGCATAGAAACCATATAGCATTAGCCGGACAAGCAATCTCACATCTTGTACAAATGATGCACGGAACACATACCACGATGGTAAAACCCAAAGCAAGTTCAAAAAATGGTTCTCACAAGAACTTAGCAGTTTTCGAACTATCAAATACCAAAGCATATGATTCATTGTGCATAGAAACCATATAGCATTAGCCGGACAAGTAATCTCAAATCTATTACAAATGATACACAAAACGCATACCACAATGATAAGTCTCTATAGACATAACAATGAACACAAAAAATTGAAGAAAGCTCAAAGAAGATCCATACATGCTTCTGCCTGGGTAATCTAGTAGTTGGGGGAGGCAACTTAACAATTGCACCATCCTTATCTTCATCAGCAGGTAAGTTGAACAGCATAGTTGCAAGTGCTTGAGCTAATATGGTTCCCTCCTTCAGACATTCATTCACCAATTCTTCCCTAAAAAGTATATCAATACACAAATCATTTATAAGTGCATGCTTGATGCTTCCCCAAAACATTTACAAGACCAACACATAAAAACACAAGCAAGGGCGCCAGCAAATTCTTCTTACAGGAAAAAACAAACCACAGAAACAAATACTAAAATCAATACAGAATAACACAATATTACCCATGAGATTGGAAGTGATGGTTACCTAGACGACGGAGTAGACTGGAAGTGATGACTTGGGTTGTAAACCATAAGATTACCCAGGTCAATCTGATACCCATTTTCCTGCTCCATCGTTTACTCCTCTTTCGAATCTGGGGGCGAAAACGAGTTAGTAGCGTCGGCTGACAAGTGAGGATTCGGGTCTGAGCGGGTAAGGTACCAATATACCTGAAATTTAAAAGGGGAGAGTGGAATTGATAACAAATTTGGACATATGGAGAAATTATAAACCCTAATAAGGATTTGAGCGCAGAGCAGACAGAAAGAAGAGAAAGAAACAGAGATCAAAGAGGTTGGAGATGGTGGGGGCTGCTCCATGATTAATTGGGCTTTTCTATTGGGCCCGGTTTACTTAATTTGGGCCGGTTTATCCATGAAGAATTGCCAACCGAACCCTACTTCTAGGACCGTTTAAATTCAAATTCGGGCCGGAATTTTGGATCGAAACGGATATGTTTTTGTTGACATGAATTGATGAATATGAATACGGAATACCGGTATTTGTCCGGTTCGAGACCGGACATACATATGAAAATCCGGTCTAAATCCGATCAAGTAGAAACTTTTCGGTCCAATCTGGAATAGATTAACAACCCTATCTATTTTTTTATATGCCAAAACTTGAAGCTTGGTGTTGTGTTTTCGAATTTCAATCCATCAAATAAACTTAACCAATTTGCATTCGATAAGATTATTTAACGTTTCTCCAAAAAAAAAACAAATTTGTTCAATTCGATAGGCCAAAACCACTCAAGAGAAATTCGTACTTGAATCTTCAAGCCAACATTAGGAAGTCTATTTATATTATATAATTTGAATAGAAGCCTTATATATTAATTAAGATTATCTTATTATGTTTCTTGTATATTGTAAGGTACGTTTGTTTTGCTAAAATTTATGTTGGAACATATTGATATATATCATATAAATTAATTTAAAAAAAAGTTTTTAATTTGTAAAATGGACTATTGGATATTTTTTTCAATAGATTGAAGGGTGATAATAATTTCCATTGCATATTAACTCTTTTTTGGATGAGTAAAAATAGCTTATTTGTTATATATTATTAGATAAGTTTATAAAATTGTAAAAACTAATAAGATTATTTAGAATCTTTAAATATAACCCTCAAATTTTCAATTCTCACATGTTTTCAACTCCTCGTTTATTTATTTGAACTTTATTTTTATGACAAAATTAACATATAAAAATTGCCCATGAATTCTATCAAATAAATTTAATTTTTTTTATAAATTTTCATAGTTTTCACCAAAAACTTATCATATGATTATACATTAATTTTTGAAATAAAACAACCCTCCAATTGAGAGTTTAGATTTCATGTACATTTTTATGAGTAAAAAATAGTTTATTTGTTAAATTATTAGAAAGTTTATTAAAAAATTTAAAGCTAATAGGGTTATTTAGATCAAATATAACCCTCCAATTTATTTCTCAATTTTTCAACTATCACATGCTTTTCACTCCTCATTTTTTTTATTTTCACTTTATTTTTATGAAAAATTTAACATTATGAATTTTCCTAATTTTCACCAGAAACCCTATCATATGATTATACATTAATTTTTGGATAAAACAACTCTCCAAACACTTAACTAAATTATGATTGGTACAAAAAACACTTCAAAACTTTCAAATCATACCAAAATATACATGATTCATCATCATCATCATTCCTTTTTACCTGGTCACTTTCACATCCATAGATAGTCTTGTGGGAAATGATTATTCAATTGACCAAAGTAAATAGAATTTGAACTTTTACAGGTCATTGCTATGATCTTTATCCAATCACACAATTATCCATTGCTTTGAACACTCTTTGAGATTGTTCATCTGAGAGAGAAACACCCATTGTACAGTAAAATCTTAACAACCCCAAAATATTACTGTTTTTAGTCTCTGTTTTTTCTTCACTCTCATTTCTACCCTTTATTTCCTTCTATTCTGGCACCCAAAAGCCAGTCAATAGCCCAGAAAATCACTGTTTTCTGATGCCCTAGATTATAATGTCAAGATATTGTTATAGAAAAACAAAAGGTAGTACTTCCATCTCATTGATCTTTCACTGCAACATCTCAAGACCATTGATGGATACAAACCCATCAAATGTAAGTAAAAAAAGAAGACAGGGTAAAAAAAAACTAGATTTTTACCCAGAAAACATAAATCCAAGTGGTATTGTTGTTGCTATTTGGATTTGAATGAAGAAATTGAAAGTTAAGTTGCTGAAACCCATTACTAATCTCATTGTTGGTAAGATTAGTGGGTTCTTCCCAAATGCCTTTAGATCCATCATCAAAATTGAGAGCATAGCTTGAAGGATCATACTGAAACTTTCTTCTTCCTCTTCCATTGCTAGCTTTCTTCACTGTAGCTCTCATCTTCCAAAACAGTCTTCTCCATTGCTTCTTGCCATAGCTACTCACCCAAAACAGCTTTCCTGTAAAACCCATTTCAAAGATTGAATCTTTCTCAAATTGGATGATAATAATCAGAATCTAAGAACTACCCAGATGAAGATTTTGAATTTGAGATAATGGGTAAGTGAGAAATCAAGACTTCAAGGCCTTCCTATACCCATCTCAAGGATTAAATCTTTCTCAAATTGGATGATTATAATGAGAATCTAAGAACTACCCAGATGAAGATTTTGAATTTGAGATAAAGGGTAAAGTGAGAAATCAAGACTTCAAGGCCTTCCTATACCCATCTCAAGGATTAAATCTTTCTCAAGTTGGATGATTATAATGAGAATCTAAGAACTACCCAGATGAAGATTTTGAATTTGAGATAAAGGGTAAGTGAGAAATCAAGACTTCAAGCCCTTCCTATAATATAGGCATAGATTTTCTTAGGGTTTTTGACAGAAGCTTTTTTCTCTTCTTTTTCCACTGAGCTTTTGTTGTATCTATAGAACTCTATGCTTTGGGAAGCTAAAATTCGTTTGAGCTTAACAATGGAGAGAGAGATTTTGGGGCTGTGACAGTGGGCAGAGAGCCTCTTATTGTCGCATCACTATCAGATATGGTTGTAAGTTGTATGTAACATAAGCTAAAAAACAAATAAAAAAGTAAACTTTACAAAGCTTTATTTCACCCTACACAATTGCCCATCTTGTGATTCTTTAACACTTGTTTGTGTAATATATTCAGCTTTCTTTCACTTAGGTAGTTCATGTAACTGTAATGGAGCAAGTGATACTTTATTAGTAAAAACAGAGAGTTAACTGCATTGAAATTTACAGTTTGTAATGTGTAAATTTTAATCAAATTTTTGTATAGATGAGGTCCCCTATCTCTCTATTTGTAGATGTGCATAAAATAGGTAGATAATCAAAGAGAAAATCAGACATTATGGGCATCCTATTTATTCATAGTTTGGTGTATGAGATTTCTTACTGTTCTTGTAGAGAGCTAGGAGCCTTCACATTTTAATTGCACAAAAGTCCAACAATGTGCATTCATTATACAAGTTTAAATTTGTATGTTGCAATATTGTAATTTATCGATAAGCATCTTTGTGGATAAAAACTCGGTATTTTGAATGGATAATATAATATAAATCTTATGTTTCATTTACCTTTCAATCTCATGTTTCACTCTCCTGATTTATCAACTTCTATTTTGAAAGATCAACCATTGTAACTTTAGTATCTTTTCTAAGAGTATATATTTCGGTCCGGTTGTTGATTTGAGCAGCGTTGTATATCACATTATTTCAAGAAATATGGTAAACAACCCCGTATTTTTTTATTAAATTTTTTTATTTTATGACCTATTTAAATACATCTAAATTAAAATTTGAGCGTATCAACCACACAAAACGATTACATGCTATAACTCAATTACGTATTCGGGTTGTATAGTAAAACCCAGTTACATAATCGATCTACGTAATTTGAATTACGATAATATATATATATTTAAAATCCCGTATTTGAGTTTCTGTTATGTTTTATCGTCAACCAGAGTTAACTATATTGGACAAAAATAAAATAAACTTTTGAAAAAATATTTATAGGGTTTCTAAAGTTGCATGGACTACATCACTATAATTTTTTGACCCAAAATATCGAACTATTGTAGTAAATTACGATTCTAAACAATGTGTTGTAACACAATTTGTTAATTAAAATGCAAAATAAAACATAGAAGGAATATATACATATTGCTGCAGCAAGATTTGGACTTGCTGCAAATGTTATCCCCTCTTTGGTTTATGTATAAAAGATTCGAATGACAAAACATCAATTCGTAAGCCCTGTTTGGCTCTGTATAAAGTAAACGCATGAAAACACCTCTTTGGGAGGTTTGATTGGCTACATATGCAACTTAAAATGGTGCACCTAATCAAAATAAACCACTGCACATACAATCCTTAGGGTTCTTTCTATTCGTATCATCTTAGCAATGTTATACGTACCCGTTTTACGCCTACGTTTTTTTTCCTTACTACGCCTACGCATTGCGTAGGGGTAGTAAGTTTTCTTTAATTTTTCGAACCAAATGTAGGTTATGGCTACTACACGTACGCTCATTGACTACGCATGGCGTATGCATAGTATGGCTACGCTTCCGCAAAGCGTAGTGGTAGCCATTTTCCTTTATTTTTGAACGAATTGAGTTTGTTATTACGGTTAAGCATTGTGTACGCGTAGTCGGGGTATGATTAACATGTTTCAGGTGGTACGAATAGCAATTTCGAATCCTTAGCAATTATATGGATAAAAAATTTTCAAATAATATTAAACTTTGTATGAAATATTTTAGGTTGAACTATCTATAAGAGGTGGACCAACTTAATCGTTTTTCGTTATAATTTTTTTTTAGGTATAAGGATATGTTTGAAAGCTTAAATTTTTGGAATTCATTGAGCTTATAAAGATTATGAAAGTAAAAAAAACACTAGAAAATGATCGATTGGATACACAAATTTACCGAGATTATGATAGTTTATTACAGGTATAATCTTCTAAGAAATAAACTATTTTATGTAATTTTACACATCTATACCATATTAAATAAGTTTCATTACTTCCAAACACCCCATCAAACTTATTAAAAAAAAGGTCAATCATTAACATATTTCAGCTTCATCTTCAACTAACATAATCTTCAACTTCAACTCAATAAAGGTTGGTGTTACCGAAATACATAACAGTTGTGTTTCCTAAGCCATTGAGATAAATTAGTTTTTTTTTTTTTACT
>BSUD01000185.1:15714-28740 GCA_033239045.1 Fagopyrum esculentum
TACATGACTTAAACTAGTTTTTATAGTGCATTGGGATAAAACTATATTTTGGCATGTAACAAAAAAAAAAAAACAATTTGTTTTTTTTACCCGAAATACTAGTGTGGTAATGCAAACCGTGAACTTTATCATTGTTTTCAAAAAAAAACCCCTAAAGCATTAGCGTCTTAATCATGGTAAACCGTATATTTTATCACTGTTTTTCTTACGAGGTCTTCAAGTGTTCATATATAAATTAGACGAGTTGTGAACATTTATTTGGTAGACATTGTAGGTGTATATCACCTTACAAACGAAATTGAGTTATTTAAAAAATGTAAATTAATTGCAAAGAAAATATAAAATCAATGAACACATCATTTACTTATTGTTTTCTCCAAAATTATGACTACATTTAAAGCTTGGTTTTAAGAAACTAGGGCATAGTGTGGTGTGAAACATTTAAGAATATTTATGTTGGACATTAAAAGTATGTTCAACTTTTTTATAAAAATTATAAAGTGAGTTTTTATATATATATAAAAAAAAAGAACAATTGTAATAATGAAATATCAATGCACTCTCGTCCTAACCGATGCGTTGCATATGATATAATTTAGGATTTGTCTAGTTTGTCAAAAATACCTGAATAATTGAAATGTATATATATATATATATATAAGTGTTTGTTTAATCTCTATATTAAGGCGTCATAATTTTTTCTAACACAAAATAAATATAATAATTTTTATTAGCGTTTAGTTTTCATCCTCATACTCCATTCAAACAGGCCAACTACCATGATAATAAACCATCGCCCCTAAGTCCATAACTCTTTTTTATCTACATATAATAATTTTCATTGTCGTTCTATTCCGTATACTCCAACCAAACGGATCATTAAACCGTTACCTTTCAAAAAAAAATGTCATTATAATCCATAATTAGGCTCATTGTTCTTTGGATCCTCCTCATTAAGTCAATGTGTATGTAAACATGCAACAACCAATTTTAAAAAATTAAAGTGAAATTATGATGTTAAACTATTGGAATTGTTGTTTAGTGTGGATATGATGCTTCCTTAAAAGACTATAAAGACCAGTTTGGTCCCTTAGCTAAGACAATTCATACAAGATGTAAGAAAGCTTGAATTCAAGTTATTGAGTTATCACCAATACTCAGTTGGTCTAGTGGATGTGGTGATAGGCTCCTTAAGTGTTTAGCTTAGAGATTCGAGTTCGAATCCTCAGCCGATCGAACCGGGTACGTAACCTTCTTCAAAAAAAAAAAGTTATTGAGTTATCAACGCAACCAAACAAAGAATAAAATAAAATATAACACATAAAATAAATTTACCCTTATGAATGACCCATCAACTTCAAATAAACCCTTTTTCACATGGTGCATATAAGTATTTAAGTCACTAACTGTTTGATGACTTTGTTGGTGTCCTTAATAGAAGGCAATTTGGTTCTTGATTTAATAAACCCTTTTCTTTTGTCTACTTCTCTTCAAAGTCTTTGCCTTTTTTCATATTCTTTCACAATCTGCACTTTCTTTGTGACTTGTCTCCTTTTAACTCCCCAATCTTCTCATTGTATGTTCCATAGCCTTGTCATTTTCATACTTGTCTTGTGAGTGATCAATTGAGGACCAACTTGGACTTGTTTGTTTAGAAAATAGCCCAGACTTTCGAAAGTTGTGAAAAATAACCGAAACTGTAATCGTAAGGTAATTACGAAGCTAGGACTTTGCACTGATTTTTGTAATGTCGATTACAATCATAAACATGGGGACCCGTCAGACTCAACTGTCCAACAAGTAGGGGTGTAATACGAGCCGAGCATCGGCATGCTCAAGTTTGGCTCGTTTAGAAACGAGTCGAGCCCGAGCCAAGCCTAAAAATTATACGAGCTTTAACATGTGCTCAAGCTTGGCTCGTTTAGAAAGTGAACGAGCTCGAGCCGAGCTTTTGACGAGCCGAGTCCGGGTAACTCGACTAAAATAATGCTCCTATAGTGTTATTTTAGTCAAACGATCTGAGCTTTACCCGAACGAGCCGAGCCTAATTTTTATACGAGCTTTAAAGTGTGTTCGTATTCGGCTCGTTTAGAAAACGAACGAGTTCGAGCCGAGCCCGAGTAGCTTGTCTCATATTACAGCCAGGTGACGCTGTATTTTATGAATTGAGAAGGTTGATTATAGATGGCATTAACTATAAAATCGAATGTCGTTATATTATATAATACTCGGGATAATAATCACAACATACTTGAAAGTTGAAGTTATTTTTACAGTTTTAGAAGTTGATGGCACTTTTCACAATTAACCTAAAAGTGGGGTTATTTGTGTAAATTTGGGGCAACTTAGCCGGTCCCCTATTGGACCATTGCCATATGAGCTGCCATTCTGCCCTAGAAGGCTCATTCTACCCTCTCATGGACAAGGTTACCAATTGGCCTTTGTACAATTTAGCAACTAATTTTCTTTGTACTTTTTATTTCGGTAAACGAGAGATGAAACTCGCGAGAATCGTCGGAGATAGCTAACTTTCGGATAATATTAACTAGAAATTTGAAATATCGTCAAGAGTGTCAACCAACATATATTGATATGTAAGAACATTAGAATAAAGAGAAGAAGAAAAATGTATACGTTGAAACTAAATACACGGGTTTTTTAAGTCAGTCTTGATAACATGTGAATGGACCGAAAAGGGTAAGAAGATGACAAATTATGGTAAATGAACCGCATGATTATTTTCACTAATCTGAGATCATTTTTTTAACATATCTAACAACGACAAGGGGACAAGTCGTAAACAAATCAACGAAACACCAACAATGACAATCATCACAATACTGGAATAGAACAAACACGAAAACGAGGGCGATTAAAACTCGAAGATGATGAAATCATGGAGAAAACACGGGTTCGACGAACTCGTTTAGAACTCGTGTTTTTTTACCTTATGAGGTGAAACAATGAAAACTTGTTCATGTCTGACGGCTTGTGAGCCCTCTGAGCTATGGGAGGGTTGAGCCACAGTAAATTCTGAAGGGGGTACAGTAGATTTTGTTGAAGGGATTATTAACCTTGGGAGATTTTAGTAATTTCTTTCTTGATGAAGTGGGTCCCATTCACATTACATTGGATCTCAGTAAATTTTGGGCTGTTATGGTAATTTAATTTATACAGTTAATTGCGTAGCCGGTCAATTCATTCCGTTAATTTATTATGTTACCCTCTGACATTCTTCTTCTGGACACTAATGCCCAAAATGCCCTCCTAAGTTCTAACAAATTTCTAAAAAGATAAACAAACTTGTATTATTAGTTGAATTACACAACACCCCTCTTATTTATCCTATTTTCCATCTAATTACATATTATATATATTTTTTTCATTTAACCACCTTTTGTTAATATCCGTTTACGATCAACCACATTTTCTCGTTTTCATTCAGTTTCCGTCAAGTTCTAGTGGGTCCATACATAATATTGATTTTAAAAAGGAAAAAGGTCAACCTATTTATGTTTGTCGTGACCAAAAGTTATTTCCGGAAAATAAAAAAGGTGTAAACGCAATATGCAACAATCAAAGGCAGAGAAAGCGTTATAATATGTATAGAGTAATAAAACCCTAAAATAACACACACTATCTATATATCACGTTGAATCAAACCATAAAGGTAGGGTTGTATTATAAGATAAGCTACTCAGGTTTGACTCGTCAAAAGCTCAGCTTGAGCTAATTTATTTTTTAAACGAGTCGAATATAGACACATTTTAAAGTTCGTATAAAATTTAGGCTCGGTTCGGGCTCAACTCGTTCAGGTAAAGCTCGGCTCGGGCTCAACTCATTCGGATAAAGCTCGGCTCGGGCTCAACTCGTTCGGATAAAGCTCGGCTTCAGCTCATTCACTTTCTAACGATCTGAATGTGAAAATATTTTTAAAACTCGTACAAAACTTAGGCTCGACTCGTTTACAAACGACCCGAGCCTGAACATATCAATGTTCAGCTCATTCAACTCGTATTACATCTTTAAATAAAGGTCAAAACCACACAGATTTGGATCTTATGTCAAATACGTCTTCCTCCAAACCCCTTACTCGATAACCAGTCAACAAGACCTTATTTTAAAACGCCACCGTCTCCCGAAACTCCAAAGAAGAGACTTCGTCACCCTCGACCATCCGAGTCGAACTCCAATTATGTGTAGCTTAAAAACATTGTATAAAATGGCTGGATAATTCATCATAAATCGATGATTGGAAGAATGGGGTTCCATCATTTTCTATAAAAACACAATGCTAGAGGACTAGTGCTTGGTTTTATTCATGCAAATTTATGTGTATTTTCACTCTTGTACATTTTACCTATACTTTCCTACTTTTTTACTCTACTAGGAATAACGTGTGTATTTAAAATGGAATTTATAAAGTGTTTTTTTCACCTAAAAGACTGGCCTCTACCTACACTACATATTCATTCGTCTAGCTTCTTGCTATAAAAAGGATTCTTTTTTTTTTAATATTTAAGTTAAGTCCTTTTTTTAAAAAAACGGAAAGTTAGAACGGCATATCTTCTAGAGGTAATACATCCTAAAGCATCCTTGCGGATGAGAACTCGAAGTTCGGGATCGTCAGAAAAGGGTGTGTTGGGGTTCGAAATTTTCAAATGGGTCAATCGGTCAGCAACAATATGGTGGTAGTATTTGTGATAATTTAAAGGGTGTGGATTCTTCACCCTAAATTTAAAAGGGCAAGCTAAATCATGTGACAAATCACAAAATATAATAACATGGTGGTAGTATTTGTGATAATTTTTCACACCATAATTATTTTTAACAAGGTAAATATTGTACTGTTCCTCGAACCATATCGTGTAGGGTGTTGTGTGTTTTTCATAAACTTGTGGATATGTGTTAGGTACAAATTGGTTTGTAACAATGCAAATATTCTTTCACGCTGGGTCCGTTTGGAAATTTTAAGCTTATTAGAGCTAAAACTAAAGTTTTTGATAGTTGAAATTAAAGTTTTTGACTGTTGAAATTAGTAACTGATTGAACAAACTTTTGTTTTTTTGATGAGCACGGTGATTGTTCGATAGAAGAAAACTTACTGTAAATGATATACGTCTAAACTTATTTAAAAAGGTTTAATTTTTATTGGATTATATTTGTAACCACGTAACTTATGAAATAAAAAAAAGTTTACGCGTGTATATTAGCATAAACTTTTATAAACTAGTTCTTTCAAACACCCATACCACATAACTTATGGTTTTCTATAAGTTTGATAAGCTCCATCAACTAACATAAGCTACTCTTCCAAAATGACCATTATCTTATTTGTCAACTCTATCATGAAATTTGTCCATAAATATCATGATTTCAACCATAACATTATTTGTAAATATACAATGACAAATCCAGTAAATAAGTCAATAAAATTTTATGTGGGATGTCTTAGGACGCAACTAGACATGAGCAAAGTCAGATCGGCCCGTCCTTCCAGATAAATGGGTGGGTATGGACAAGGGGCCATGTCCGTTCAGGCCAAAAAGTCCGACCCATAGCCCGATATGGCGGGTACATGCAAGGATTCAAGTTTATAATCCGTCCCGAAAGGCCGTTTTATTCAATTTTTTAGATTAAAATGTAAAATATATGGATAATGGTAGGATTTTATCATACTTCAAGATAAGATTCAAATGTTCATAATCTATTGAACTATTTTTTTTTTGTGCAATAAAATTTGGGACCGTCCGTCCGACCCAAAACGGACGGGTATGGACAAGACCTCGAGCCCGAATTGTGGACTTGACCCTATTCCAGGTTGGCTTTCAAAGTTTATTCACAAGGCGTTGCATTGGAAATTCATGTAGGATATTCCTAAATTTCTAATAATATTGGAAAATACGGGGCTTCTTATATTGGGCTAGTCCATTAAAATGGTCTTTATATACTGGGCTTCTAAAATTGGGCAGGCCCATTTAAACTGGGCTTCTAAAATTGGGCCAGCCCATTGATTTTGGGCTTTGGAAATTGGGCTTCTGAAATTGGGTAATAAGGTTGCAACAAAAGCCCAAATCAAACTAGAATATAATCGAAAATGCTATACTTTTTTGAAAGCATTACTCTTATATTGACTAACATTTCTTGTAATATAGATTTTATACGTACTATTTAAAATATCCATATTTTGTTTTATTTATAGATACTTAAATAGCAAATAATAGTTAATTGTTTTATTTTGTTACATTTAATTACTTATATTTGTCTTAATTAGTTGCTTGGAAATTTTGTCTTATTTGAATTTATACTTTTTTGGATTATTAAATTGGTTTGTGTTGTCTTCTGTAATCGGACAATCTTTATTTTAATTCCTTAAATTGATATATGTGTTTGATAAAAATAAGATATCGGAACAATTCTATCATTTTTTTCCGATTTGACGTGGACGGAAAACTCCATCAATACAAAGTATGCGGGTTGTGTATGCGAGTCGGCCTTTCGGTGCATGCGGCTCATAAGGCGCATGCGGAGCATAGCGTCCCATACTCTAACATAAGCGCGTCGCGACCTCTTCCTTCTTCTCTTTATCGTTTTCTTTACCGGTTTGGAGCGCATGCGGAATCCAGATGTTTCCCAATTGTGCACCTCATGAGGCGTACATGGAAAATTGGGGCTCATCTGAACCGTGCATGCTCAAACAACTCCGCATGCACATGCCCTATCCCTAGGACGCATATAACCTCTACATTAGTGACCCTGTATCGGCGCAAATAGTAAACTTGCTTATCCTCCTACTATAAAGTTTTCATCGGACTAAATACGGACTTGTTATTCAGGTCCGATTTGGACCGGTAAACCAAAATATAAAAGATTTAAAGCTTGTCCAACAATCGATCCACTTTAGTTTAAAAAGTATTCATGTACCTGAGTAACACGTTCAAGTCCAATCCAATTTTAAACCGATAAACAACCCTAGTTCCCATGCCAATATCGTTTAATGTTCATTGTAAGTTTGAATATACAAAACTACCCCACATCAATTATAAAATAACGAGTCTAGTATACAAGTCATTGAACTACTCCTTCTATAGCAAACACTAAACTTTTAGGGCCCGTTTGTTTCCAACTTCGAAAACAGAAACAGGGAAACGAATTTAGTCAATATCTATACCCTTATTCATGAAATTGTATGGAATCATTCCTTGTGATTTAAGGCAAAATGTACTTGATTCCTCACATTTTGTTACCCTACACGGTATTAAAAGTAATCAAACTCTACCCCACCTACTTCAAACCACAATAAATGATTCCAAAAACTTTCATGAATAAGGGTATACGTATGGACTATACTCGTTTTCATTCCGTTTCCGATTTCGGAGTTAAAACCAAACGGTCCCTTAATGAAATCCAAGTAACGCAATGTGTTAAACTCGAATCTAACGTATCGAAGGGACAAAACAAAGCAACAAAAGGAAAAGCCCTAAAGGAAAGGTAATAGGGTGTCTTGTGGGCACTAAACAAACAAGGCCCTATGCAGCTAAGAGATAGATAGTTTACAACTTTACATCATCACATTGCCACTTTATATTACATTATAAAGTATAAAGTTAGATCTCTATAAATCATGAAATGACATTTCTTCTTTACTAAATCATACTTATTTTCTTATCTTTATGTCTCGATAAGGTTTTGTTCTCCCAAATTTAAGCATAACTATAAATGTACAAGTCATATATTCCATTATTTTATCTTTAATCCAAAAGTTTTGATACAATGTTATGTTTTTATTCATCTACTTTGTTCTTCAATTATTGTTGAATTTATTTTAAAAATCATATTATTATCTAGTTGAACGAGTCGAATTTTGACACACTCATTTTCAACTAGTTTATAAACGTGTTATAATCTAAGTTGTATCTTACTGTTGGAGATAATAAGGTCCCACATCGAAAGATGAGGACACTCTGTGCCTAATATATAAGACCGGTAGGCTACTCCTCTTATTGCCAATTGATTTTAGGATGGAACTTCGTCGAGTTTATGCGTTGGGTTTGGACCTAATGAGCATGTACGCTCGTATGCACACGACCCCCGCTTTACCGGTCCGTCTGAATCGGACTTTAACCCTTACTATTAACCGATCTTAAAAATATGTCTACATTAGCTTTAAGTAACACCACTTATAATTACCCTATTCAATGTATACATATAAAGAGAATATTATATTGTGAAAAATTTATAACTTTTAACCTCATAATAAAGATGACATCAATAATTGAAACACCAAACAAGATTATGACAAACAATCCTAGCCTATAAAAAACAAAATTTGTAGGTTAACTTTATCGTAAATTATAAATATAGTACGTAACTTTTCACATTTATCATCTTGTGAAAAAATTATATCTTTTTATCTCATAATAAGGACGTAGGGATGACAATGGATCGGGTTGATGGTGGACGACCATGTCCACCATCCGACTTGCCACCCGCCAAACCCACCACCCGCATGTCACATCCGACCCACCCACTTCATCCGTTGGATAGGTAGATGGATGATGGACCGGATGATAGGTGGATGAAAGGTCCATCAGAATTCGACCCGATCCATCACCCGCTTCATCCGCCATCGGCTTTCACCCAATTCATTTTAGGTTTTCATCTATCTATTATGCATCGAGTTATCGGGTGTCCGTCAGATTCGAGTGAAATTATCACTTCTAGGCGTCAACCTTATACTTGTTATGCGTTTTATTCCATATCTTAACTGTTTTTATCAAAATTTATTGTTAAATAACACAAATTCGTATGTCTCTAACATAATTTAAAATTTCAAACTCAAACATCACAAAGGATTTCAAATTTGGACTTTCAAACTCAAACTCCTAATTTCACAACGTTAATTAAATATTCGTAGTTATTGTAGTTATTCCTAATTATTATTATTATTCATAATTATTATTAATTATGATATTTACCCTAAATCTCGACCCTAAATACTCACCATCCAACGGTTTAAAATTGTTCTCATGTATACACGTTAGGGGTGTTCTAATGGGAACGGCACGCACCCTATATATATATATATATATATTGGGCCTATGAAGGGGTTTAGACTCGGCGGCTTTGGGCAACAACACACAGATCTTCTTTCAGCCCAAAGAGACCCTGAAAAGAAGAGAAAGTAACAAAAATAAAATAAATAAAATAAAAATAGTGGGCCCACTGGAGGTCAAAAGCAGTCGGCCCGTCACGTGAGGCTACATGACTGACATTTCCTGACGTCCATCACCAGCGGCCTATCTCACGGTCACCCACCGTCACCGCTCACAGACTCAACTTTGTAAATTTTGACGTGATTTCTGGACACGGGAATCGCACGTGCATGGACCCTCCAGTGCACGCGCGTACAGTTGAGTCGATTGTTAAATCGACGGTTACGATTGGAACTGAACCATTCTTGGTCGGCATATCGGGACCGTTGGATGCAATTAGTGGGCCAGATATCTGAGATATTGACGTGGAGGAAAGGTTCCGCACATCTCCTCTCACCTCTGTGGTTTTGTAATTTGTACTCCGTTTATTTTTATTTTTATTTTTAACTTTTAAGAAAAAATTTATTCGGTGTCATTGAGGTTTAGATACAACGCATATTCTTTCACCTGATTATGTTGCAGTCCAAATCTGAGGTGTTCGCAGTTGTTCCTTACACTTCTTTTCCGTGTACATCCTTCGAAGATGAACGCTTTTTGCTAGTTCGCTTTCTATCGGTTGGATCATTCTACTTTCCCTTGAAGACTTTTTGATTTCGGGTCCCTCTTGATGTATTTTTTGTGTATTTCTTTTCACCTTTGCTATCTGGCCCTCCTTGACGGTTTATCCGTCTGCCGATTCTTTTCGGCCTTTCGATCCACCAGGCGGCGCGCCGTCTAGTGGCTCGAACAGCTTTCCATTTTCAAAAAAAAAAAACACATATTCTCTCACCTTCAATCGGTTCCAAAAATTAAATCTTTTCCCCTAAAACTAGACATTTACAAGTCAACTAAATTACAAATTAAAAAAAATTAAGATTGACTGTGACAATCTCTGTGTTATTAAGGCACTGCAAGGCTGTTGGAATTGTCTTGAGAGTTCGAGATGATTATTTTCGACTTTAAACTGAACCTCCGTTCTTTTGACGAAGTCTATATTATTCATTTAAACTGTGTTGCATATCGACTAACTCTTCCGAAAATTTCAACACTCAACACCAACTTTTCGAATGATCTTAAACTTTGTATTCTTACTCGTAATGATACTTTAAAATGAACTACCTCTAGAAGATAGCTCAATCTAACTGATTTCCACATTAAAAAAAAAAAAAACTCACTTAAAAGGACCCTCCTATACCACTATACCCTACATAACATGAGGTAGTGACCCTTCCTGCCCTTTGCCCTACTTAACGTGACGTGATATAGTGCCCCTTCACGCCCTCTACCCAACGGCTTCCAATCTTCTCACTACAATAGTATTTTTTTTTCCTAATGGAAAACGGTTAGGACGAACTATCTTTTAGAGGTAGTCCATGGATGAGATATGAAGTTTTGGATCGTCATAAATGGGTATGTTGGGGTTCGAAATTTTCAGATGGGTCAATCGGTCTGCAACACAGTTGATTTCTCTGAACACATGTTTCATCTGAACTTCCTCAAAGAAACGAAGATGCAGTCGGAAGTCGGATAAGATCATCTCGACCTCTCAGGGACAGCTCCAAAGCCCTGGAAAAATGGCGATAATATTTCTTACTATCAAGACTATATTTTTTTAAAGATCGATTTATATAAAACACACTCTTGATCGAACTTTGTTATCTATCCGTGTATGATTCTTAGGTGAACGATTGCGTACATTTCATTTGCGCGATATATCATGCACTTTATTTTTTGTAAAGGGTGTACGGTCATATACCTTGTGGTTGTGCATCTTGGTACGTTGTTGATGACGTATATACAAGGTGTACGATATAGTTATAGTGCATGGTCATGCACCAATCTTTATACAAGGTGCATATATCTTGGGGGTGTTACGGACACGGTTTAAGTTTTCGTTAATGTACCACGGTTACACGATGCGTGACCATCATCTTTTTATTTATTTATTTTTCCCTTCTACTGACATCACGATTACGGAACCCGTTAACGTGATGTTGTTAGATTATTTTTTTTTTGTTGGAATACACATAGAAAATTATTACGGATCCGGAACCTGTAATCGTGACAATTACGGGTTACGTAATCGTGTCGGCTACGGGTTCCGTAACCGTGATGGTTTTATTCACTTTTTAGTTTATTGGTCCCGATTACGCATCCCGTAACCGATCCCGTAACCGTCGTGCCTTTATTAAAGATCGATTTAGATCGAAAACTAAACATATCATGTGTAAGGATCTTATGTTATGAAAAGGAGACTAATGATGATTTTGTATAATTTACAAGTAATCCAAAAAATTAGTTATTACAAATTACAAACGACAAAAAGAGGTAAATAATGGAGTATTTGAAAAGTCGTTTTCTCATGCCATGAATATCTATCACATATTTGCATGTCATGGTGTTCTTTGTAAGACTACGTATGGGAACAAAAAATACACGTCGTAATCTACGTGTATATCGCGATAAGATTAGATATGGGTGTGGTTTGAACCAAACCGTTAAACGACGGTTTATGAACCGGTCCAAACCGACGGTTAAAGTTTGTCGGTTTAGCCAAACCGTAGTTCAAATAATTATGTAAAATTAAACCCTTCTTGATAATTTTACACTTACATTAGTTACAATAAACTTCGCTATTTCAAACAAAGATCAAATTTATCAAATAATATTTGTTTGTTCAATCAATTACCTATTTCAACTACTAAAAAAATATTGGGCTAATTTGATTAATAGGTTTTTTGAGTTTTACTTTTAATAATTAGGCCATTTAGTTTTTTAATTGAGTAAATATATCCCAACCTTTTGTATTTTCTCCCAAACTCTGAATACTCTTCTTTAAGGGGTACATTTACTAAAACTAAAAAAAACCTAATAAACCAAATTGTTTCAAAACATTTTTAGTTAAGCCAGTGATTTTCAAACAGATATAGTATCAAAAGATACATTCAAAATTGTAAATTGCAATAAGATGAATAAACATATTCATAAATTACTAAAATTGGGTAACTATTTTTAAAACTAAAAATTATAGTTATTTTTGGTAATTTAGCCTATAAATAGATATATAAAATGAATGACATAAAATTTAGGACAATGGGCCGTACCCTTAAATTTGTAAGGAAACAGCAACAAGTCTATAAACTATGTGACCCTATGTGTTCCCGTAATGCACTCTTGTGAATTGACCTTTAACCCTATCTTTTTCCACTTTATATCGATAATGCCACACGACTTTCTAAAAGGCATGTAACATTCCAAACTGTCACTCAATCATCTGACGGTGGCATTTTGGTGAATTATTGGAAGAACAGGGGATGTTTGGTTAGAGGAACAGGCCACGCTTGGGGTGGGACCTGGGCCCCCATTCATCACTGATTAAAATAAAAGCTGAATAATTATGGCCCAACCACTTAACGACTTCTTTTTTTATATATTCAAAAACAATTTTTAAATTTATTTTTAAAAAAGGAAATATTGAAAATTAAAACTATAACTATATGTAGAAATTTTTATGTAATTTTTATACATATTTAAGTTAGTATAACTATACATATTTTATACATATTTCAAATTTATTTCAAATTTAATTCAAATTTATTTCAAATTTTATAATTTAAGTTAGTATAACTATACATATTTCAAATTTATTTTATACATATTTAAAAAGGAAATATTTTATGTAATTTTTATACATATTTTATTATTTTTACGTAGAAATTTTTATGTAACCTGTTAATAGTTTAATTATACATATTTTATAATTTTTATGTAGAAATTTTGAAGTAATATTATGTATTGTATTCAAGTTAGTATAACTATATGTGTTTATTTT
>BSUD01000186.1:5113-21861 GCA_033239045.1 Fagopyrum esculentum
CGACGATGGCCATGATATGCCCGACGATGTCCTTGTCATGTCCGAGAGTTGCCTTGTCATGACCTTGTCATGCCCGATGATGGCCTAGCCATGTCCGATAGTGGCATTGTCGTGGGCTTGCCATGCCCGACGATGGCCTTGCCATGTCCGAGAGTTGCCTTTGCATGGCCTTGTCATGCCCGACGATGGCATTGTCATGCCCGACGTTGGCCTTGTCATGCCCGACGATGGCATTGTCATGCGCGACGATGGCATTGTTATGTCCGAGAGTTGCTTTGTCATGCCCGACGCTGGCCTTGCCATCCCCGACGATAGCCTTTTCATGCCCGACGATGGCCACGCCATGTCCGAGAGAGGCATTGTCATGGCCTTGTCATGCCCGACGATGGCCATGACATGCCCGACGCTGTCCTTGTCATGTCCGAGAGTTGCCTTGTCATGACCTTGTCATGCCCGACGATGGCCTAGCCATGTCCGATAGTGGCATTGTCATGGGCTTGCCATGCCCGACGATAGCCTTGCCATGTCCGAGAGTTGCCTTTGCATGGCCTTGTCATGCCCGACGATGGCATTGTCATGCCCGACGTTGGCCTTGTCATGCCCGACGATGGCATTGTCATGCGCGACGATGGCATTGTCATGTCCGAGAGTTGCCTTGTCATGCCCGACGCTGGCCTTGTCATGCCCGACGATGGCCACGCCATGTCAGAGAGAGGCAATGTCATGGCCTTGTCATGCCCGACGAAGGCCTCGCCATGTCCGAGAGTGGCATTGTCATTGCCATGTCAAGCCCGACGATGGTCTTGCCATGTCCGAGAGTTGCCTTGTCATGGACTTGTCATGCCCGACGCTTTCCTTGTCATGCCCGACATTGGCTTTGTCATGCCCGACGATGGCATTGTCATGCCCGACGATGGCATTTTCATGTCCGACGATGGCATTTTCATGGGACGAATGTACGAAGCCCAATTGGAGTAGGAGAGCCAAAAACTTGTTACGCTAGAAAGTGTGTACGCAATAAGTCTCAAATTTATACTTGTTATAATTATCCTAATTCTTAGCGCACCCGCAGTGTACGGGGCGAATGTAGAAAGATAAGTACTCCAAGGTCGAACACAAGGACTAAGGTGAAATCGAACTAAGTTGTGATTGATTTTAGCAAGGTCTAATCTAAGCAAGGAAAGGAGGAAATCGCAATTTGTTTTTGTTGGTTTTAATTGATCAATTCAAAGATCACAACTCATGCAAACAACCAAATCAAACTCAATCGGAAAATTGGCACAAATAAACAAATCGAACAAGATGTGATCAAGAGAGAAGGAAAACGGATTCTAGGGGTTGGAAATTCCGGTTATGGCTTTAGAACTCAAGTCATCTATTCATTTTTGGATTGATTTTGATTTGTTGGGATTAAGTGTTTCTAAAATGGGATCAATTACCGGGTAAGTCTCATGATCCAACTAGTCCATACCTAAGGTCTCATTACCGGTTAAGTCTCTAAGAACCTAAGGATAGGAATTAAACACAAACCGGATTGTTCAATTAGGGGTCTAACCTATCCTTACCGGGTAAGTCTCGGAAAGGGAAGTCCTAATCAACTATCCTAGCACAATTAATCCAACGGCGGCTTATTAGGCTCACCGTTACCTACGGTTTTGCTATTCTAGATTCCAAGGGTAAGGATTACCGGGTAAGTCTCTCCTAACACTTAGTCTCTACACTAGGACACCCTAGGGTAGGTTAAACTCAGCAAAAACTTAGGGTTTCAACAATCTTATGAACCTAGGGTGAGATCCTTCGAACCAGGAAAATCACGGTTCGTTCTACAGAAACCACGGCCGTGGTTCTTCAAGAACTACCCGTGATTCCTAACAGTAGCTACGTCCATAAACGAAAATCATCCAAAGGTACATTTAAGTTTATCCTATCATAGATCCAACCATAACCATCCTTCCCTAACCCTAGAATCACATCAATCTAGCCTACAACATTCATATTGGAATTCAAAACAAATAAGCATAGATTCATGATCTCCATAGCAAGAAAAATAAGAGAAAGAAGATGAACAAATAAACTCCAAACACAATCCAAATCTGAAGATTGAATTAGAACGACTTACAACCCTTCCAAAGGAAGGTTCAAGGGTTCAAAAACTTCTAGAAATAAATCCGAAATACAAGAGTTAGGGGTATCTTCTCCTCTCCTCTTCAATGGCAATGGCTCCTTTCTTCTTCTTCTTGCACTTTCCTACCTAGAAAAATCCTTCTTCTTCTTGGAATATATTTGTTCAAAGCAATAGAGAATGTGTGAGCTGCTCTCAAACTCCCCAAATCCTAGCTGCCTCTAACAACTATCAAGGACCACTTTTATAACCAATTTCTTCATGAGCTGGCCATGAGAGTCGTGGCACAGCTGTCACGAGAATCTTGCAAATTCCACGGTTGTTTCCACGGCCGTGGTCTTTCAGATGACCGTGATTCTGTGTAGAGACTTTGTTTTGGATCATTAGGCTGTGGTTTGGTGCATGGCCTTTGTTTGCAAGGTTCCTTGAGTCATTCTTTGTGCTCTAATGAGTTGGAAACGAGTACTCTGAATGAGCGTCCCTCGAACGCATCGTTTAAGCTCGAAACTTCCCGAAATACCTACAAAACGCACACAAGTCCGTGTAGACGTCTATCTCGACAAAATACATGTTTTGAGTGCAAAACGCATTGGACTAGTGCTAGATAATGCATGATTGAGCGAGAATTCTACCTAAATGTGCATCTAAAACTATGCTATAAATCGTGTTATCAAAATACCCCATACTTAAGGTTTGCTCGTCCCCGAGCAAATTCCCAATTATAGACTACGAGATGACATGATTCATGTATGCAGAAAAATGGCAAAATCTTTTTGGTTTTGTGCTTCTACTATTGGATCACCTTCATAGTCATGATCAATGGCAATTGAATAGGCAATTATGTATCAAATGACAAAGTCATGGAAAGACAATTGTACATAACTCAAAGACATGCATGAGTTGGGAGGACGGAGATGTCAAGAAGATCAAGAGTCTATCCAATCTAGACTACTAAGTCTTACAAACATGCAAGTAGATCATAAGGGCTTGTGACATAAAAAGGCCAAGAAACGTTGTAGTTGGGAGGGGGATTTTCTAGGTGTGTGATGCTAATCCGGGAATGGAACTAACTTCACTCCTTGTCCTCGATCAACTTCCCCCAAGTGCATATTTTTCCCTATCTTTCTTTCTTTTCTTTTTTTCTTTGATTCATTTTTGAGACAATGGCATTGGTGTACAATAGCCGAAACCTCGGTGATTAGCCATCCTCGGGCTTTTTCTCTTTTTCGAGGTGCATCCACACCGGGCACACATACCAAAGCTCGTTAGGGCTATTGGTTCATTTGACTTTGGCAAGGCACCAACACCCGATCATGTGAAGTGTACTGAGTTACTTGTCATTTAAACCAACGCCCCCAAACCTATTTTGGCTACACTTCCACAATAATTTCAGCATTCTATTCATGACATTCTTTTCATTACACCTTCACCCCGCACTTGCTTTTCACACATTCAAACACACTAGCATGCTCCTATTCCCGGATGGGTTTAAAAGGAGGTCAAATTTATATCAATTGAGGTGCTCAAGCAATCATGATCAAGATGAGAAGTAGAGAAAAATGAAATGCCTTATTCATTCCTAGATGGTATGCAAGAACTATCGTGTAATTTCGATTTTCAATACTCAATCCATTCTCGGCAATCATCATGCTCTCAAGTCATTCATGGAATTCAAGAGAAGTAGTTCAAGTCCATATATGTATTTATCAATTTAACACATAAGGCCATTCATAGCCAATCACAAGACAAGTTTTCATCATTAGGATCATATCCAAGCCTAGAAAGAACAAAATTTTTTTTAAATTTTCTGATTTTTATGGAATTTTCGATTTAAGTATGTACAATGCAAGAGATGTGCAAATATTAACCTATCCTAGATGCTCTTCATGCAAAGGATCATGCAAACCCCACCCCATACTTAGAAACACATTGTCCCCAATGTGGTATACAAGTAAAGAGAGTGAAAGAAGGTTCTCACAATGTAAAATGGTTTTCTTTGGTATTTGGGAATTCTCAAGAGGATTGATGTTGGATGATCCTTTCAATCATGGTAGGGAGCTCTAAGCATCCTTCAAGCTTTGAAACCCGCGCTAGGCACCGCTAGCTGTCCAAGTTCCGCGTCCGCTCCACCCATAATTGGTAAGGGTTTCATCATCATCATTTCCAAGAGAGGCCTCCAATGCCACTAATGTTCTAGCACACATAAAATAGACAAAACACACAAAGCACACAAAACAGAAAAATCTAAGCTAAAATGAAGGAAAAATGTTACCGATGGGTTGCCTCCCACCAAGCGCTTCTTTAAGGTCATTAGCTTGACCAAACTCGGGAGTGTTTATGCAAGGTGAAGTGGGGCAATCATGTCTACCAGTGCTCCCGGAATGTATTTCTTCAAGCGATGCCCATTCACTTTGAAATTTCCACAATGCTCCCCTCCTATTTCAATTGCTCCATGGGGAAAGATCTAAAAACTTGTTACGCTAGAAAGTGTGTACGCAATAAGTCTCAAATTTATACTTGTTATAATTATCCTAATTCTTAGCGCACCCGCAGTGTACGGGACGAATGTAGAAAGATAAGTACTCCAAGGTCGAACACAAGGACTAAGGTGAAATCGAACTAAGTTGTGATTGATTTTAGCAAGGTCTAGTCTAAGCAAGGAAAGGAGGAAATCGCAATTTGTTTTTGTTGGTTTTAATTGATCAATTCAAAGATCACAACTCATGCAAACAACCAAATCAAACTCAATCGGAAAATTGCACAAATAAACAAATCGAACAAGATGTGATCAAGAGAGAAGGAAAACGGATTCTAGGGGTTGGAAATTCCGGTTATGGCTTTAGAACTCAAGTCATCTATTCATTTTTGGATTGATTTTGATATGTTGGGATTAAGTGTTTCTAAAATGGGATCAATTACCGGGTAAGTCTCATGATCCAACTAGTCCATACCTAAGGTCTCATTACCGGTTAAGTCTCTAAGAACCTAAGGATAGGAATTAAACACAAACCGGATTGTTCAATTAGGGGTCTAACCTATCCTTACCGGGTAAGTCTCGGAAAGGGAAGTCCTAATCAACTATCCTAGCACAATTAATCCAACGGCGGCTTATTAGGCTCACCGTTACCTACGGTTTTGCTATTCTAGATTCCAAGGGTAAGGATTACCGGGTAAGTCTCTCCTAACACTTAGTCTCTACACTAGGACACCCTAGGGTAGGTTAAACTCAGCAAAAACTTAGGGTTTCAACAATCTTATGAACCTAGGGTGAGATCCTTCGAACCAGGAAAATCACGGTTCGTTCTACAGAAACCACGGCCGTGGTTCTTCAAGAACTACCCGTGATTCCTAACAGTAGCTACGTCCATAAACGAAAATCATCCAAAGGTACATTTAAGTTCATCCTATCATAAATCCAACCATAACCATCCTTCCCTAACCCTAGAATCACATCAATCTAGCCTACAACATTCATATTGGAATTCAAAACAAATAAGCATAGATTCATGATCTCCATAGCAAGAAAAATAAGAGAAAGAAGATGAACAAATAAACTCCAAACACAATCCAAATCTGAAGATTGAATTAGAACGACTTACAACCCTTCCAAAGGAAGGTTCAAGGGTTCAAAAACTTCTAGAAATAAATCCGAAATACAAGAGTTAGGGGTATCTTCTCCTCTCCTCTTCAATGGCAATCGCTCCTTTCTTCTTCTTCTTGCACTTTCCTACCTAGAAAAATCCTTCTTCTTCTTGGAATATATTTGTTCAAAGCAATAGAGAATGTGTGAGCTGCTCTCAAACTCCCCAAATCCCAGCTGCCTCTAACAACTATCAAGGACCACTTTTATAACCAATTTCTTCATGAGCTGGCCATGAGAGTCGTGGCACAGCTGTCACGAGAATCTTGCAAATTCCACGGTTGTTTCCACGGCCGTGGTCTTTCAGATGACCGTGATTCTGTGCAGAGACTTTGTTTTGGATCATTAGGCTGTGGTTTGGTGCATGGCCTTTGTTTGCAAGGTTCCTTGAGTCATTCTTTGTGCTCTAATGAGTTGGAAACGAGTCCTCTGAATGAGCGTCCCTCGAACGCATCGTTTAAGCTCGAAAATTCCCGAAATACCTACAAAACGCACACAAGTCCGTGTAGACGTCTATCTCGACAAAATACATGTTTTGAGTGCAAAACGCATTGGACTAGTGCTAGATAATGCATGATTGAGCGAGAACTCTACCTAAATGTGCATCTAAAACTATGCTATAAATCGTGTTATCAAAATACCCCATACTTAAGGTTTGCTCGTCCCCGAGCAAATTCCCAATTATAGACTACGAGATGACATGATTCATGTATGCAGAAAAATGGCAAAATCTTTTTGGTTTTGTGCTTCTACTATTGGATCACCTTCATAGTCATGATCAATGGCAATTGAATAGGCAATTATGTATCAAATGACAAAGTCATGGAAAGACAATTGTACTTAACTCAAAGACATGCATGAGTTGGGAGGACGGAGATGTCAAGAAGATCAAGAGTCTATCCAATCTAGACTACTAAGTCTTACAAACATGCAAGTAGGTCATAAGGGCTTGTGACATAAAAAGGCCAAGAAACGTTGTAGTTGGGAGGGGGATTTTCTAGGTGTGTGATGCTAATCCGGGAATGGAACTAACTTCACTCCTTGTCCTCGATCAACTTCCCCCAAGTGCATATTTTTCCCTATCTTTCTTTCTTTTCTTTTTTTCTTTGATTCATTTTTGAGACAATGGCATTGGTGTACAATAGCCGAAACCTCGGTGATTAGCCATCCTCGGGCTTTTTCTCTTTTTCGAGGTGCATCCACACCGGACACACATACCAAAGCTCGTTAGGGCTATTGGTTCATTTGACTTTGGCAAGGCACCAACACCCGATCATGTGAAGTGTACCGAGTTACTTGTCATTTAAACCAACGCCCCCAAACCTATTTTGGCTACACTTCCACAATAATTTCAGCATTCTATTCATGACATTCTTTTCATTACACCTTCACCCCGCACTTGCTTTTCACACATTCAAACACACTAGCATGCTCTTATTCCCGGATGGGTTTAAAAGGAGGTCAAATTTATATCAATTGAGGTGCTCAAGCAATCATGATCAAGATGAGAAGTAGAGAAAAATGAAATGCCTTATTCATTCCTAGATGGTATGCAAGAACTATCGTGTAATTTCGATTTTCAATACTCAATCCATTCTAGGCAATCATCATGCTCTCAAGTCATTCATGGAATTCAAGAGAAGTAGTTCAAGTCCATATATGTATTTATCAATTTAACACATAAGGCCATTCATAGCCAATCACAAGACAAGTTTTCATCATTAGGATCATATCCAAGCCTAGAAAGAACAAAATTTTTTTTAAATTTTCTGATTTTTATGGAATTTTCGATTTAAGTATGTACAATGCAAGAGATGTGCAAATATTAACCTATCCTAGATGCTATTCATGCAAAGGATCATGCAAACCCCACCCCATACTTAGAAACACATTGTCCCCAATGTGGTATACAAGTAAAGAGAGTGAAAGAAGGTTCTCACAATGTAAAATGGTTTTCTTTGGTATTTGGGAATTCTCAAGAGGATTGATGTTGGATGATCCTTTCAATCATGGTAGGGAGCTCTAAGCATCCTTCAAGCTTTGAAACCCGCGCTAGGCACCGCTAGCTGTCCAAGTTCCGCGTCCGCTCCACCCATAATTGGTGAGGGTTTCATCATCATCATTTCCAAGAGAGGCCTCCAATGCCACTAATGTTCTAGCACACATAAAATAGACAAAACACACAAAGCACACAAAACAGAAAAATCTAAGCTAAAATGAAGGAAAAATGTTACCGATGGGTTGTCTCCCACCAAGCGCTTCTTTAAGGTCATTAGCTTGACCAAACTCGGGAGTGTTTATGCAAGGTGAAGTGGGGCAATCATGTCTACCGCTGCTCCCGGAATGTATTTCTTCAAGCGATGCCCATTCACTTTGAAATTTCCACAATGCTCCCCTCCTATTTCAATTGCTCCATGGGGAAAGATCTTCTTCACCACATATGGCCCGGTTCATCTTGATTTGAGCTTTCCGGGAAAGAGTCTTAGCCTTGAGTTGAAGAGAAGGACAAGATCTCCTTCACTCAACTCCTTTGGAATGATCCTCTTGTCATGCCACCTTTTGGTTCTCTCCTTGTAGATCCGGGCATTCTCATAAGCTTCCAACCGGAGTTCCTCAAGTGCATTGATATCAAGCAATCTCTTTTCTCCCGCCTCCTTGAGGTCAAAGTTTAGCCACTTAATGGCCCAATAAGCTCTATGCTCCATTTCCACCGGAAGATGGCAAGACTTGCCATAGACCAACTTGTAGGGAGTGGTGCCAATAGGTGTCTTGAAGGCGGTTCTATATGCCCATAGTGCGTCATTGAGCTTCATGGCCCAATCCTTCCTTGTCCTAGACACCGTTTTCTCGAGTATGGCTTTAATCTCACGGTTGGAGATCTCCACTTGACCACTAGTTTGGGGGTGGTAGGGTGTTGCCACTTTGTGAGTCACCCCATACTTGGCCAAAAGTGCTCCAAAGTTCCTATTTGTGAAGTGCTTTCCTCCATCACTAATGATCACCCTTGGTGTTCCAAACCTAGGGAAGATCACTCGGTTGAAGAACCGCCCCACCACCTTGGCATCATTCGTAGGAGAGGCGATTGCCTCTACCCATCTTGACACGTAGTCCACCGCCAATAGGATGAATAGATTGCCACATGAAGAAGGGAATGGTCCCATGAAGTCTACACCCCACACATCAAAAATCTCAACTTCTTGGATGTTGTTCAAGGGCATTTCATTCCTCCTTGAGATTTCCCCGTTCTTTGGCAAGCATCACATGCCGCTACAAAACCTTGCACATCTCTAAACAAGTTAGGCCAATAAAAACCGGATTGCAATACCTTGGCACACGTTTTGTGTGAGCTAGCATGGCCTCCACATGGTAAGGAGTGACAATGTCGGATCACACTCTCCATTTCATCTTCGGGTATGCATCTCCTAAGCACCCCATCCGGGCCTCTCTTGAATAGAAGTGGCTCGCTCCAATAGTAATGCTTTACATCGTTGAAGAACTTCTTCCTTTGTGCATACGTTAGTCCGGGAGGCACCTCCTCACACACTAAGTAATTCACAATGTCGGCATACCACGGTTCACTTCCTCTAGCCACTTGGAATAAGCATTCTTCCACCAATTGAAATTGTTCGTCCCGGAATGAATCATCTATCGGGATGTTGTCTTTCCCAAGCTCCAATGGTGGGAGTCTACTAAGGTGATCCGCTACCGAGTTCTCGGATCCCTTCTTATCTCTTATCTCCAAATCAAACTCTTGAAGAAGAAGGATCCACCGAATCAACCTTGGCTTGGCATCCTTCTTCGTAAGTAGATAACGGATCGCCGCATGATCCGTGTAAACTATGACCTACTTGCATGTTTGTAAGACTTAGTAGTCTATATTGGATAGACTCTTCGCTCCAACAAGGTACGAGCGGAACTTCTCAAATGCATACACCACCGCTAACAACTCCTTCTCGGTAGTAGCATAATTGAGTTGGGCATCATCTAGCGTCTTGCTAGCATAGTAAATAGCATGAGTGCGCCCTTCTTTCCTTTGCCCCAAAACAGCCCCGACGGCCACATCACTTGCATCGCACATGATCTCGAATGGTAGACTCCAATCCGGATGGAGCCTTGAACCCTCCCACCTCCACAAGTGCAACTCCACCACAAAGAGCTTCACAAGAACCTCCACCCGGTTTTACTCAACCTTCAAAAGATAGGACCGAAGTCATGTTTGAACAGTTGCTAGGAAGATTGAGTGGACTTGAGAGCACCGTTACTCCAATTGGGCGAAGGCTCCTTTCTTCTTCTTCTTGTACTTTCCTACCTAGAAAAATCCTTCTTCTTCTTGGAATATATTTGTTCAAAGCAATAGAGAATGTGTGAGCTGATCACAAAGGGCGCCAAAAACTTGTTACGCTAGAAAGTGTGTACGCAATAAGTCTCAAATTTATACTTGTTATAATTATCCTAATTCTTAGCGCACCCGCAGTGTACGGGACGAATGTAGAAAGATAAGTACTCCAAGGTCGAACACAAGGACTAAGGTGAAATCGAACTAAGTTGTGATTGATTTTACAAGGTCTAATCTAAGCAAGGAAAGGAGGAAATCGCAATTTGTTTTTGTTGGTTTTAATTGATCAATTCAAAGATCACAACTCATGCAAACAACCAAATCAAACTCAATCGGAAAATTGGCACAAATAAACAAATCGAACAAGATGTGATCAAGAGAGAAGGAAAACGGATTCTAGGGGTTGGAAATTCCGGTTATGGCTTTAGAACTCAAGTCATCTATTCATTTTTGGATTGATTTTGATATGTTGGGATTAAGTGTTTCTAAAATGGGATCAATTACCGGGTAAGTCTCATGATCCAACTAGTCCATACCTTAGGTCTCATTACCGGTTAAGTCTCTAAGAACCTAAGGATAGGAATTAAACACAAACCGGATTGTTCAATTAGGGGTCTAACCTATCCTTACCGGGTAAGTCTCGGAAAGGGAAGTCCTAATCAACTATCCTAGCACAATTAATCCAACGGCGGCTTATTAGGCTCACCGTTACCTACGGTTTTGCTATTCTAGATTCCAAGGGTAAGGATTACCGGGTAAGTCTCTCCTAACACTTAGTCTCTACACTAGGACACCCTAGGGTAGGTTAAACTCAGCAAAAACTTAGGGTTTCAACAATCTTATGAACCTAGGGTGAGATCCTTCGAACCAGGAAAATCACGGTTCGTTCTACAGAAACCACGGCCGTGGTTCTTCAAGAACTACCCGTGATTCCTAACAGTAGCTACGTCCATAAACGAAAATCATCCAAAGGTACATTTAAGTTCATCCTATCATAGATCCAACCATAACCATCCTTCCCTAACCCTAGAATCACATCAATCTAGCATACAACATTCATATTGGAATTCAAAACAAATAAGCATAGATTCATGATCTCCATAGCAAGAAAAATAAGAGAAAGAAGATGAACAAATAAACTCCAAACACAATCCAAATCTGAAGATTGAATTAGAACGACTTACAACCCTTCCAAAGGAAGGTTCAAGGGTTCAAAAACTTCTAGAAATAAATCCGAAATACAAGAGTTAGGGGTATCTTCTCCTCTCCTCTTCAATGGCAATGGCTCCTTTCTTCTTCTTCTTGCACTTTCCTACCTAGAAAAATCCTTCTTCTTCTTGGAATATATTTGTTCAAAGCAATAGAGAATGTGTGAGCTGCTCTCAAACTCCTCAAATCCCAGCTGCCTCTAACAACTATCAAGGACCACTTTTATAACCAATTTCTTCATGAGCTGGCCATGAGAGTCGTGGCACAGCTGTCACGAGAATCTTGCAAATTCCACGGTTGTTTCCACGGCCGTGGTCTTTCAGATGACCGTGATTCTGTGCAGAGACTTTGTTTTGGATCATTAGGTTGTGGTTTGGTGCATGGCCTTTGTTTGCAAGGTTCCTTGAGTCATTCTTTGTGCTCTAATGAGTTGGAAACGAGTCCTCTGAATGAGCGTCCCTCGAACGCATCGTTTAAGCTCGAAACTTCCCGAAATACCTACAAAACGCACACAAGTCCGTGTAGACGTCTATCTCGACAAAATACATGTTTTGAGTGCAAAACGCATTGGACTAGTGCTAGATAATGCATGATTGAGCGAGAATTCTACCTAAATGTGCATCTAAAACTATGCTATAAATCGTGTTATCACCCGACGATGGCATTTTCATGTCCGACGATGGCATTTTCATGTCCGACGATGGCCTTGTCATGCCCGACGATGGCCTTGTCATGCCCGACGCTGGCCTTGTCATGCCCGACGATGGCATGGTCATGTCCGAGAGTTGCCTTGTCATGACCTTGTCATGCCCGACGATGGTCTTGCCATGCCCGATGATTGCCTTGGCATGCCCGACGATGGCCTTGCCATGCCCGACGCTGGCCTTGCCATGCCACACGATGGCCTTGTCATGCCCGACGCTGGCCTTGTCATGCCCGACGCTGGCCTTGTCATGCCCGACGATGGCATGGTCATGTCCGAGAGTTTTCTTGTCATGACCTTGTCATGCCCGACGATGGTCTTGCCATGCCCGACGCTGGCCTTGCCATGCCCGACGATTGCTTGTCATGCCCGACGATGGCCATGTCATGTCCGACGATGGCCTTGTCATGCCCGACGATGGCCTTGTCATGCCCGACGATGGCCTTGCATGCCCGACGATGGCCTTGCCATGCCCGACGCTGGCCTTGCCATGCCCGACGATGGCCTTTTCATGCCCGACGATGGCCACGCCATGTCCGAGAGAGGCATTGTCATGGCCTTGTCATGCCCGACGATGGCCATGACATGCCCGACGCTGTCCTTGTCATGTCCGAGAGTTGCCTTGTCATGACCTTGTCATGCCCGACGATGGCCTAGCCATGTCCGATAGTGGCATTGTCATGGGCTTGCCATGCCCGACGATAGCCTTGCCATGTCCGAGAGTTGCCTTTGCATGGCCTTGTCATGCCCGACGATGGCATTGTCATGCCCGACGATGTCCTTGTCATGTCCGAGAGTTACGTTGTCATGACCTTGTCATGCCCGCACTGGCCTGTTCATGCCCGACGATGGCCTCACCATGTCCGAGACTGGCATTGTCATGCCCGACGATGGCCTTGTCATACCCGACGATGGCCTTTCCATGCACGAAGCTAGCCTTTTATGCCCGACGATAGCGTTGCAATACCCGACGCTGGCTTTGCCATGCCCGACGTTGGCCTTGCCATGCCCGACAATGGCCTTGTCATGCCCGACGAAGGCCTCGCCATGTCCGAGAGTGGCATTGTCATTGCCATGTCATGCCCGACGATGGCCTTGCCATGTCCGAGAGTTGCCTTGTCATGGCCTTGTCATGCCCGACGCTTTCCTTGTCATGCCCGACATTGGCCTTGTCATGCCCGACGATGGCATTGTCATGCCCGACGATGGCATTTTCATGTCCGAGAGTTGCCTTGTCATGCCTGACGCAGGCCTTGTCATGCCCGACGATGGCCTTGTCATGCCCAACGCTGGTCTTGTCATGCCCGACGATGGCATGGTCATGTCCGAGAGTTGCCTTGTCATGACCTTGTCATGCCCGACGATGGTCTTGCCATGCCCGATGATTGCCTTGGCATGCCCGACGATGGCCTTGCCATGCCCGACGCTGGCCTTGCCATGCCACACGATGGCCTTGTCATGCCCGACGCTGGCCTTGTCATGCCCGACGCTGGCCTTGTCATGCCCGACGATGGCATGGTCATGTCCGAGAGTTTTCCTGTCATGACCTTGTCATGCCCGACGATGGTCTTGCCATGCCCGACGCTGGCCTTGCCATTCACGACGATTGCTTGTCATGCCCGACGATGGCCATGTCATGTCTGACAATGGCCTTGTCATGCCCGACGATGGCCTAGTCATGCCCGACGATGGCCTTGCATGCCCGACGATGGCCTTGCCATCCCCGACGATAGCCTTTTCATGCCCGACGATGGCCACGCCATGTCCGAGAGAGGCATTGTCATGGCCTTGTCATGCCCGACGATGGCCATGACATGCCCGACGCTGTCCTTGTCATGTCCGAGAGTTGCCTTGTCATGACCTTGTCATGCCCGATGATGGCCTAGCCATGTCCGATAGTGGCATTGTCATGGGCTTGCCATGCCCGACGATAGCCTTGCCATGTCCGAGAGTTGCCTTTGCATGGCCTTGTCATGCCCGACGATGGCATTGTCATGCCCGACGTTGGCCTTGTCATGCCCGACGATGGCATTGTCATGCGCGACGATGGCATTGTTATGTCCGAGAGTTGCCTTGTCATGCCCGACGCTGGCCTTGCCATCCCCGACGATAGCCTTTTCATGCCCGACGATGGCCACGCCATGTCCGAGAGAGGCATTGTCATGGCCTTGTCATGCCCGACGATGGCCATGACATGCCCGACGCTGTCCTTGTCATGTCCGAGAGTTGCCTTGTCATGACCTTGTCATGCCCGACGATGGCCTAGCCATGTCCGATAGTGGCATTGTCATGGGCTTGCCATGCCCGACGATAGCCTTGCCATGTCCGAGAGTTGCCTTTGCATGGCCTTGTCATGCCCGACGATGGCATTGTCATGCCCGACGTTGGCCTTGTCATGCCCGACGATGGCATTGTCATGCGCGACGATGGCATTGTTATGTCCGAGAGTTGCCTTGTCATGCCCGACGCTGGCCTTGTCATGCCCGACGATGGCCACGCCATGTCAGAGAGAGGCAATGTCATGGCCTTGTCATGCCCGACGAAGGCCTCGCCATGTCCGAGAGTGGCATTGTCATTGCCATGTCAAGCCCGACGATGGTCTTGCCATGTCCGAGAGTTGCCTTGTCATGGACTTGTCATGCCCGACGCTTTCCTTTTCATGCCCGACATTGGCTTTGTCATGCCCGACGATGGCATTTTCATGTCCGACGATGGCATTTTCATGGGACGAATCTACGAAGCCCAATTGGAGTAGGAGAGCCAAAAACTTGTTACGCTAGAAAGTGTGTACGCAATAAGTCTCAAGTTTATACTTGTTATAATTATCCTAATTCTTAGCGCACCCGCAGTGTACGGGACGAATGTAGAAAGATAAGTACTCCAAGGTCGAACACAAGGACTAAGGTGAAATCGAACTAAGTTGTGATTGATTTTAGCAAGGTCTAATCTAAGCAAGGAAAGGAGGAAATCGCAATTTGTTTTTGTTGGTTTTAATTGATCAATTCAAAGATCACAACTCATGCAAACAACCAAATCAAACTCAATCGGAAAATTGGCACAAATAAACAAATCGAACAAGATGTGATCAAGAGAGAAGGAAAACGGATTCTAGGGGTTGGAAATTCCGGTTATGGCTTTAGAACTCAAGTCATCTATTCATTTTTGGATTGATTTTGATATGTTGGGATTAAGTGTTTCTAAAATGGGATCAATTACCGGGTAAGTCTCATGATCCAACTAGTCCATACCTTAGGTCTCATTACCGGTTAAGTCTCTAAGAACCTAAGGATAGGAATTAAACACAAACCGGATTGTTCAATTAGGGGTCTAACCTATCCTTACCGGGTAAGTCTCGGAAAGGGAAGTCCTAATCAACTATCCTAGCACAATTAATCCAACGGCGGCTTATTAGGCTCACCGTTACCTACGGTTTTGCTATTCTAGATTCCAAGGGTAAGGATTACCGGGTAAGTCTCTCCTAACACTTAGTCTCTACACTAGGACACCCTAGGGTAGGTTAAACTCAGCAAAAACTTAGGGTTTCAACAATCTTATGAACCTAGGGTGAGATCCTTCGAACCAGGAAAATCACGGTTCGTTCTACAGAAACCACGGCCGTGGTTCTTCAAGAACTACCCGTGATTCCTAACAGTAGCTACGTCCATAAACGAAAATCATCCAAAGGTACATTTAAGTTCATCCTATCATAGATCCAACCATAACCATCCTTCCCTAACCCTAGAATCACATCAATCTAGCATACAACATTCATATTGGAATTCAAAACAAATAAGCATAGATTCATGATCTCCATAGCAAGAAAAATAAGAGAAAGAAGATGAACAAATAAACTCCAAACACAATCCAAATCTGAAGATTGAATTAGAACGACTTACAACCCTTCCAAAGGAAGGTTCAAGGGTTCAAAAACTTCTAGAAATAAATCCGAAATAAAAGAGTTAGGGGTATCTTCTCCTCTCCTCTTCAATGACAATGGCTCCTTTCTTCTTCTTCTTGCACTTTCCTACCTAGAAAAATCCTTCTTCTTCTTGGAATATATTTGTTCAAAGCAATAGAGAATGTGTGAGCTGCTCTCAAACTCCCCAAATCCCAGCTGCCTCTAACAACTATCAAGGACCACTTTTATAACCAATTTCTTCATGAGCTGGCCATGAGAGTCGTGGCACAGCTGTCACGAGAATCTTGCAAATTCCACGGTTGTTTCCACGGCCGTGGTCTTTCAGATGACCGTGATTCTGTGCAGAGACTTTGTTTTGGATCATTAGGCTGTGGTTTGGTGCATGGCCTTTGTTTGCAAGGTTCCTTGAGTCATTCTTTGTGCTCTAATGAGTTGGAAACGAGTCCTCTGAATGAGCGTCCCTCGAACGCATCGTTTAAGCTCGAAACTTCCCGAAATACCTACAAAACGCACACAAGTCCGTGTAGACGTCTATCTCGACAAAATACATGTTTTGAGTGCAAAACGCATTGGACTAGTGCTAGATAATGCATGATTGAGCGAGAATTCTACCTAAATGTGCATCTAAAACTATGCTATAAATCGTGTTATCACCCGACGATGGCATTTTCATGTCCGACGATGGCATTTTCATGTCCGACGATGGCCTTGTCATGCCCGACGATGGCCTTGTCATGCCCAACGCTGGCCTTGTCATGCCCGACGATGGCATGGTCATGTCCGAGAGTTGCCTTGTCATGACCTTGTCATGCCCGACGA
>BSUD01000186.1:38862-67564 GCA_033239045.1 Fagopyrum esculentum
AAAAAATTTTAAATTTTCTGATTTTTATGGAATTTTCGATTTAAGTATGTACAATGCAAGAGATGTGCAAATATTAACCTATCCTAGATGCTCTTCATGCAAAGGATCATGCAAACCCACCCCATACTTAGAAACACATTGTCCCCAATGTGGTATACAAGTAAAGAGAGTGAAAGAAGGTTCTCACAATGTAAAATGGTTTTCTTTGGTATTTGGGAATTCTCAAGAGGATTGATGTTGGATGATCCTTGCAACCATGGTAGGGAGCTCTAAGCATCCTTCAAGCTTTGAAACCCGCGCTAGGCACCGCTAGCCGTCCAAGTCCCGCGTCCGCTCCACCCATAATTGGTGAGGGTGTCATCATCATCATTTCCAAGAGAGGCTTCCAATGCCACTAATGTTCTAGCACACATAAAATAGACAAAACACACAAAGCACACAAAAACAGAAAAATCTAAGCTAAAATGAAGGAAAAATGTTACCAATGGGTTGCCTCCCACCAAGCGCTTCTTTAAGGTCATTAGCTTGACCAAACTCGGGAGTGTTTATGCAAGGTGAAGTGGGGCAATCATGTCTACCGGTGCTCCCGGAATGTATTTCTTCAAGCGATGCCCGTTCACTTTGAAATCTCCACAATGCTCCCCTCCTATCTCAATAGCTCCATGGGGAAAAATCTTCTTCACCACATATGGCCCGGTCCCCATCTTGATTTGAGCTTTCCGGGAAAGAGTCTTAGCCTTGAGTTGAAGAGAAGGACAAGATCTCCTTCACTCAACTCCTTTGGAATGATTCTCTTGTCATGCCATCTTTTGGTTCTCTCCTTGTAAATCCGGGCATTCTCATAAGCTTCCAACCGGAGTTCCTCAAGTGCATTGATATCAAGCAATCTCTTTTCTCCCGCCTCCTTGAGGTCAAAGTTTAGCCACTTAATGGCCCAATAAGCTCTATGCTCCATTTCCACCGGAAGATGGCAAGACTTGCCATAGACCAACTTGTAGGGAGTGGTGCCAATAGGTGTCTTGAAGGCGGTTCTATATGCCCATAGTGCGTCATTGAGCTTCATGGCCCAATCCTTCCTTGTCCTAGACACCGTCTTCTCGAGTATGGCTTTGATCTCGCGGTTGGAGATCTCCACTTGACCACTAGTTTGGGGGTGGTAAGGTGTTGCCACCTTATGAGTCACCCCATACTTGGCCAAAAGTGCTCCAAAGTTCCTATTTGTGAAGTGCTTCCCTTCATCACTAATGATCACCCTTGGTGTTCCAAACCTAGGGAAGATCACTCGGTTGAAGAACCGCACTACCACCTTGGCATCATTCGTAGGAGAGGCGATTGCCTCTACCCATCTTGACACATAGTCCACCGCCAATAGGATGAATAGATTTCCACATGAAGAAGGGAATGGTCCCATGAAGTCTACACCCCACACATCAAAAATCTCAACCTCTTGGATGTTATTCAAGGGCATTTCATTCCTCCTTGAGATGTTCCCCTTTCTTTGGCAAGCATCACATGCCGCTACAAAACCTTGCACATCTCTAAACAAGTTAGGCCAACAAAAACCGGATTGTAATACCTTGGCACACGTTTTGTGTGAGCTAGCATGGCCTCCACATGGTAAAGAGTGACAATGCCGGATCACACTCTCCACCTCATCCTCCGGTATGCATCTTCTAAACACCCCATCCGGGCCTCTCTTGAATAGAAGTGGCTCACTCCAATAGTAATGCCTTACATCGTTGAAGAATTTCTTCCTTTGTGCATACGTTAGTCCGGGAGGCACTTCCTCACACACCAAGTAATTCACAATGTCGGCATACCACGGTTCATTTCCTCTAGCCACTTGGAATAAGCATTCTTCCACCAATTGCAATTGCTCATCCCGGAATGAATCGTCTATCGGGATGTTGTCTTTCCCAAGCTCCAATGGTGGGAGTCTACTAAGGTGATCCGCCACCGAGTTCTCGGACCCTTTCTTATCTCTTATCTCCAAATCAAACTCTTGAAGAAGAAGGATCCAACGGATCAACCTTGGCTTGGCATCCTTCTTGGTAAGTAGATAACGGATCGCCGCGTGATCCGTATAAACTATGACCTTCGCTCCAACAAGGTACGAGCGGAACTTCTCAAATGCATACACCACCGCTAACAACTCCTTCTCGGTAGTAGCATAATTGAGTTGGGCATCATCTAGCGTCTTGCTAGCATAGTAAATAGCATGAGTGCGCCCTTCTTTCCTTTGCCCCAAAACCGCCCCTACGGCCACATCACTCGCATCACACATGATCTCAAATGGTAAACTCCAATCCGGGGGTTGTATGACGGGTGCGGAGATCAAGGCGTTCTTCAACCTACAAAACGCTTCAAGACAATCCTTGGAAAAGACAAAATCAACATCCTTCATTAGTAGGTTAGTTAGAGGCTTAGAAATCTTAGAGAAATCTTGGATGAATCTCCGGTAAAAACCGGCATGCCCTAGGAAACTCCTTACCCCCTTCATCGAGGTAGGTGGTGGCAACTTCTCTATTCTTTCAATCTTAGCCCTATCAACCTCAATGCCACGGTTAGACACCAAGTGTCCTAACACAATCCCTTCACTTACCATGAAGTGGCATTTCTCCCAATTTAAGACAAGATTTGTCTCCTCACATCTTTGTAATACTAATGACAAGTTAGCCAAGCAATCATCAAAAGAAGAACCATAAACAGAGAAATCATCCATGAACACCTCCATGATATTTTCTATGTATTCCGAAAAGATAGCCATCATACACCTTTGAAAGGTGGCGGGTGCATTACACAACCCAAATGGCATTCTCCTATATGCGAATGTACCCCATGGACATGTAAAAGTTGTTTTTTCTTGGTCATCGGGGTGGATAGGGATTTGGAAGAATCCACTGTACCCATCTAGATAGCAAAAGTGAGAGTGTTGAGCTAACCTTTCTAGCATTTGGTCAATGAAGGGGAGGGGAAAATGATCTTTCCTAGAGGCCATGTTCAATTTCCTATAATCTATACACATTCTCCATCCCGTGACCGTCCTAGTTGGTATTAGTTCATTGTTCTCATTGGTTACTACCGTCATTCCACCCTTCTTAGGTACTACATGAACGGGACTAACCCACTTACTATCCGAGATAGGGTAGATAATTCCCGCATCTAGCAACTTAATAATTTCCTTTTTGACCACCTCTTTCATTATAGGATTCAATCTCCTTTGATGCTCTATAGAGGGTTTGTGGTTATCTTCCATCATTATCTTATGCATGCACAAAGATGGCTTAATGCCAACCAAATCATCAATAGTATATCCAATGGCTTTCCTATGCAATTTCAATTCACGAAGCAATTTAGCAAGTTCATCATCACTCAAGCATGCATTAACAATCACCGGATATGTAGAATTATCACCAAGGAATGCATACTTTAAATGAGAGGGGAGGGGTTTGAGTTCAAGTGAGGGAGGACCTTTTTCGGTTGAAGACGATCCAAATAAGATTGGATGAGATGAATCCAAAGCAAATGAAGACTCCCCTTGGCTCCTAGAAGCTTGATCATCATTAAGAGCTGATTCAGGGGAAACCACGGTTGGAATTACGGTTGGTTCAACTTCCACGGCCGTGGTTCCTTCCAGGCTTGTTTCTCGGAGTTGTCCAGAGAGTTTGACGGCCGTGGTTCCTAAATCTCGACCGTGGAACTTGCAGCTGTTCACAATTTCTTCATGGCTCTCAAACCCAACTCTTGGCTCTTCTTCCAACGCCTCCAAGGCTTTGATCTCTTCATTGCAATTCTCCTCTATGTCTTCCTTCATCATACTCAAGGTAAGAACCTTTTCCAAGGGATCCTTGATCAAAATCGAGCTCACCATTTCTCTAGATTCCTCTTGCTCGACTATGTTGAAGATATCTTCATCAAGGGTTGGCCCTTTCATCATTGTGGACAGCTTGAACTTGATGTTCTCTTCTCCAATGTTGAAGGAGAGAGTCCCGTTCTTGCAATCCACTAAGCATCCGGATGTGGCTAGGAAAGGTCTTCCTAGGATGATGGGAACCGGGTAATCCGCCGGAATGTCCAACACTACAAAGTCGATAGGTACATAGAATCCTCCCAATTGCACCGGAATGTCTTCAAGAATCCCAACCGGGTGAGTGATGGATCGATCCGCCATATAGAGGGTCATCTTGACCGGTTTTGGTTCTCCTAGCCCGACCTTGTTACTAAGTGCAAGCGGTATGATGCTTACACTCGCCCCAAGATCACAAAGGGCTTCGTACTTCACATCTCCTACTCCAATTGGAACACAAAAAGAGCCCGGATCCCTTAGCTTGGGGGGCATCTCCTCCTTCATCGTTTGGATCAACTCCGAGGATCTCTTGGTCATCCTAATCTCCCCATACTCCTCCAACTTCCTTTTATTGGAGAGTATTTCCTTCAAGAACTTTCCGTATGCCGGCATTCCTAAAATGGCATCCATGAACGGAATGTTAATATGTAACTTGGACATTAGTTCAAGGAACTTACCAAAGTGATTGTCCAAACGAGCTCTTGCTCTTGATTGCGGGAATGGTAGTGGTGGTTTGTATGGAGGTGGTGCCACATAAGTTGGCTCTATATCCTTGCTCTTCTCTCCATCTTCTTGCTTTCTTCCCTCTTCTACCACTACTTGCTTCCCTTTAGCTTGGTCCTTGGGCAAAGGGTCCTTCATACTCAACCCACTCCTTGTTGTGATAGCCAAAACTTGGCCTCTTGGGTTGTCTTCGGTTCTTCCGGGAAGCTTTCCCGGATCTCTATGTGCCTCACCCGCCTTTTGGAAGACTTGTGCTTCCAAGACTTTTTGAGCCTTAGAAATTGAAGTGACGGTGCTCTCAAGTCCACTCAATCTTCCTAGAAATTGTTCAAACATGACTTCGGTTCTATCCTTTGAAGGTTGAGGAAAACCGGGTGGAGATTCTTGTGAAGCTCTTTGTGGTGGAATGGTGCTTGTGGAGGCGGGAGGGTTCAAGGCTCCATCCGGATTTGAGTAAGAAAAACCGGGATGGTTATGGTTTGGCCGGTAATTGTTGAATTGCCGGTTGTTGTTGAAGTTCCTTGGGCCTTGGTAATTGTTGAAGTTGCCTCTTCCCATGTAGTTGACATCCACCTCCTTGGAAGACAAGTTTGCTTGTGGAGGTGCTTGAGGAGTTGTTTGGCTCTTCAAGGTTGTAGTGCATAACTCTCTCAAGGATTTCAACTCGTTGTTGATGGCGTCAAGCTTGAAATTGCTCATGGTGACTTCACTCACCTCATATGCTCCCGCCTTTCTCCCTTCACTCTTCCTATGAGAGTACTTCTCAATGACTAGAGCTTGCTTCTCCATAAACTCCCAAGCATCATCCACATGTTTTTCCATAAATGTCCCGCCGGAAAGTGATTGAAGTTTGAATTGGCTATCTTCATCAAGCCCCTTGAAGTAGATTTCCAATAGCTCAATCTTTGGTATGCCATGGTGCGGACAATCTAGGAGAAGATCTTTGAATCTCTCCCAAGACTTGAACAAACTCTCTCTATCCCTCATCACGAAGGCATTGATCTTTCCCCTTAACTCGGTGGTCTTGGAAGGTGGGAAGAACTTGGTCAAGAACTCGGTTGTCATCTCTTCCCAAGTGCCAACTCTCCCTTGTGGAATAGATTGATACCAAGCTAAGGCTTTGTCCTTAAGAGAGAATGAAAAGGCCCTTAGCTTATGGTTGTTGTTCTCCAATCTTGGTGGTCTAAGAGTCTCCATCAAGATCTCATAATTCATCAATTGTTGATGAGGGGACTCTCCTTCCATCCCTCCAAATTGATTGTGCCGGATCATTTGTAGAACTTGAGGGCGGAGCTCATAGTTGTGGGTTACGGGATCTCCTAGGTTCACACCCGGTCGGTGTGCTCTTTGTGCCGGATCCATGCGTCTCCCTAGGGTTTGTGGCTCCTCAATGGCAATTGGAACAACCCTAACATTAGCCGCCGGCTGCGGTTGTGGTGGAGGTGGTGGAGGTTGTCGGCGATTAAGCTCTCCTTGGACAAGGGCTTGCCTAATCTCTTCAATCTCTCTCCTAGTTTCTTCTTGCCTCTCATTGGCAAGTCTCCTTTCTTCCTCCAAGAGTTCATCTCTAAGCCTTATTTGCTCTAAGGCTTCATCCAATTCAGCTTGAAGATTTCTACCGGCCATCTCTCTTTCTTTTCGGATGTTCTTAGATCTAGATCGAAGGGTTTTCTCCGGTTCGGGATCGAATGGAGCTAGATCCTTGCCACAAGATCTTCGCATACACCTAAAGAGAAGTAGATGTCCTGAAAAGCAAAGACACAAACCAAAAAGAGATCAAAAGAAACAAGAAAGATCTACACTAGAATCAATCACAAAATAGACTCAATCTAGACCTAGTCCCCGGCAACGGCGCCAAAAACTTGTTACGCTAGAAAGTGTGTACGCAATAAGCCTTAAATTTATACTTGTTATAATTATCCTAATTCTTAGCGCACCCGCAGTGTACGGGACGAATGTAGAAAGATAAGTACTCCAAGGTCGAACACAAAGACTAAGGTGAAATCGAACTAAGTTGTGATTGAATTTAGCTAGGTCTAATCTAAGCAAGGAAAGGAAGAAATCGCAAATTGTTTTTGTTGGTTTTAAATGATCAAATCAAAGATCACAACTCATGCAAACAACCAAATCAAACTCAATCGGAAAAATCGGCACAAATAGACAAATCGAACAAAATGTGATCAAGAGAGAAAGAAAACGGATTCTAGGGGTTGGAAATTCCGGTTATGGCATAATCTAAAGTTATTTATTCATTCTTTGGATTGATTATGATATGTTTGGGATTCAGTGTTTCTAAAATGGGATCAAGTACCGGGTAAGTGTCATGATCAACTAGTCCACACCTAAGGTCTCATTACCGGTTAAGTCTCTAAGAACCTAAGGATAGGATTTTAACACAAACCGGATTATTACCTAGAGGTCTAACCTATCCTTACCGGGTAAGTCTCGGAAAGGGAAGTTCTAAGCAACTATCCTAGCACACTTAATCCAATGGAGGCTTATTAGGCTCACCATTACCTAAGGCTTTACTATTTTAGATTCTAAGGGCAAGGATTACCGGGTAAGTCTCTCCTAACACTTAGTCTCTACACTAGGACACCCTAGGGTAGGTTAAACTCAGCAAAAACTTAGGGTTTCAACAATCTTATGAACCTAGGGTGAGATCCTTCGAATCAGGAAAATCACGGTTCGTTCTACAGAAACCACGGCCGTGGTTCTTCAAGAACTACCCGTGATTCCTAACAGTAGCTACGTCCACAAACGAAAATCATCCAAAGGTACATCTAGGTTCGTCCTATCATAGATCTAGCCATAACCATCCTTCCCTAACCCTAGAATCACATCAATCTAGCCTACAACATTCATATTGGAATTCAAAACAAACAAGCATAGATTCATGATCTCCATAGCAAGAAAAATAAGAGAAAGAAGATGAATAAATAAAACCCCAAACACAATCCAAATCTGAAGATTGAATTAGAACGACTTACACCCCTTCCAAAGGAAGGTTCAAGGGTTCAAAAACTTCTAGAAATAAATCCGAAATACAAGAGTTAGGGATGTCTTCTCCTCTCCTCTTCAATGGCAATGGCTCCTTTCTTCTTCTTCTTGCACTTTCCTTCCTAGAAAAAATCCTTCTTCCTCTTGGAATATATTTTGTGAAAAAATAGAGAATGTGTGAGCTGCTCCCAAAACTACCCCAAAATCCCAGCTGCCTCTAACAACTATCAAGGACCACTTTTATAACCAATTTCTTCATGAGCTGGCCATGAGAGTCGTGGCACAGCTGTCACGAGAATCTTGCAAATTCCACGGTTGTTTCCACGGCCGTGGTCTTTCAGATGACCGTGATCCTGTGCAGAAACTTTGTTTTGGATCATTAGGCTGTGGTTTGGTGCATGGCCTTTGTTTGCAAGGTTCCTTGAGTCATTCTTTGTGCTCTAATGAGTTGGAAACGCGTCCTTTGAATGAGCGTCCCTCAAACGCATCGTTTAAGCTCGATACTTCCCGAAATACCTACAAAACGCACACAAGTCCGTGTAGACGTCTATCTCGACAAAATACATGTTTTGAGTGCAAAACGCATTGGACTAGTGCTAGATAATGCATGATTGAGCGAGAATTCTACCTAAATGTGTACCTAAAACTATGCTATAAATCGTGTTATCAAAATACCCCATACTTAGGGTTTGCTCGTCCCCGAGCAAATTCCCAACTATAGACTACGAGATGACATGATTTATGTATGCAGAAAAATGGCAAAATCTTTTTAGTTTTGTGCTTCTACTATTGGATCACCTTCATAGTCATGATCAATGGCAATTGAATAAGCAATTATGTATCAAATGATAAAGTCATGGAAAGACAATTGTACTTAACTCAAAAACATGCATGAGTTGGGAGGACGGAGATGTCAAGAAGATCAAGAGTCTATCCAATCTAGACTACTAAGTCTTACAAACATGCAAGTAGGTCATAAGGGCTTGTGACATAAAAGGCCAAGAAACGTTGTAGTTGGAAGGGAATTTTCTAGGTGTGTGATGCTAATCCGGGAATGGAACTAACTTCACTCCTTGTCCTCGATCAACTTCCCCCAAGTGCATATTTTTCCCTATCTTCCTTTCTTTTATTTTTCTTTGATTTATTTTTGAGACAATGGCATTGGTGTACAATAGCCGAAACCTCGGTGATTAGCCATCCTCGGGCTTTTTCTCTTTTTCGAGGTGCATCCACACCGGGCACACATACCAAAGCTCGTTAGGGCTATTGGCTCATTTGACTTTGGCAAGGCACCAACACCCGATCATGTGAAGTGTACCGAGTTACTTGTCATTTAAACCAACGCCCCCAAACCTATTTTGGCTACACTTCCACAATAATTTCAGCATACGACATTCTTTTCATTACATCTTCACCCCGCACTTGCTTTTCACACATTCAAACACACTAGCATGCTCCTATTCCCGGATGGGTTTAAAAGGAGGTCAAATTTATATCAATTGAGGTGCTCAAGCAATCATGATCAAGATGAGAAGTAGAGAAAGATGAAATGCCTTATTCATTCCTAGATGGTATGCAAGAACTATCATGTAATTTCGATTTTCAATACTCAATCCATTCTAGGCAATCATCATGCTCTCAAGTCATTCATGGAATTCAAGAGAAGTAGTTCAAGTCCACATATGCATTTATCAATTTAACACATAAGGCCATTCATAGCCAATCACAAGACAAGTTTTCATCATTAGGATCATATCCAAGCCTAGAAAGCACAAAAAATTTTTAAATTTTCTGATTTTTATGGAATTTTCGATTTAAGTATGTACAATGCAAGAGATGTGCAAATATTAACCTATCCTAGATGCTCTTCATGCAAAGGATCATGCAAAACCCACCCCATACTTAGAAACACATTGTCCCCAATGTGGTATACAAGTAAAGAGAGTGAAAGAAGGTTCTCACAATGTAAAATGGTTTTCTTTGGTATTTGGGAATTCTCAAGAGGATTGATGTTGGATGATCCTTTCAACCATGGTAGGGAGCTCTAAGCATCCTTCAAGCTTTGAAACCCGCGCTAGGCACCGCTAGCCGTCCAAGTTCCGCGTCCGCTCCACCCATAATTGGTGAAGGTTTCATCATCATCATTTCCAAGAAAGGCTTCCAATGCCACTAATGTTCTAGCACACATAGACAAAACACACAAAGCACATAAAAACTAGAAAAAAAATCTAAGCTAAAATGAAGGAAAAATGTTACCGATGGGTTGCCTCCCACCAAGCGCTTCTTTAAGGTCATTAGCTTGACCAAACTCGGGAGTGTTTATGCAAGGTGAAGTGGGGCAATCATGTCTACCGGTGCTCCCGGAATGTATTTCTTCAAGCGATGGCCGTTCACTTTGAAATTTCCACAATGCTCCCCTCCTATTTCAATTGCTCCATGGGGAAAGATCTTCTTCACCACATATGGCCCGGTCCATCTTGATTTGAGCTTTCCGGGAAAGAGTCTTAGCCTTGAGTTGAAGAGAAGGACAAGATCTCCTTCACTCAACTCCTTTGGAATGATCCTCTTGTCATGCCACCTTTTGGTTCTCTCTTTGTAAATCCGGGCATTCTCATAAGCTTCCAACCGGAGTTCCTCAAGTGCATTGATATCAAGCAATCTCTTTTCTCCCGCCTCCTTGAGGTCAAAATTTAGCCACTTGATGGCCCAATAAGCTCTATGCTTCATTTCCACCGGAAGATGGCAAGACTTGCCATAGACCAACTTGTAGGGAGTGGTGCCAATAGGTGTCTTGAAAGCGGTTCTATATGCCCATAGTGCGTCATTGAGCTTCATGGCCCAATCCTTCCTTGTCCTAGACACCGTCTTCTCGAGTATGGCTTTGATCTCACGGTTGGAGATCTCCACTTGACCACTAGTTTGGGGGTGGTAAGGTGTCGCTACCTTATGAGTCACCCCATACTTGGCCAAAAGTGCTCCAAAGTTCCTATTTGTGAAGTGCTTCCCTCCATCACTAATGATCACCCTTGGTGTTCCAAACCTAGGGAAGATCACTCGGTTGAAGAACCGCACTACCACCTTGGCATCATTTGTAGGAGAGGCGATTGCTTCTACCCATCTTGATACATAGTCTACCGCCAATAGGATGAAGAGATTGCCACATGAAGAAGGGAACGGTCCCATGAAGTCTACACCCCACACATCAAAAATCTCAACTTCTTGGATGTTATTCAAGGACATTTCATTCCTCCTTGAAATGTTTCCCGTTCTTTGGCAAGCATCACATGCCGCTACAAATCCTTGCACATCTCTGAACAAGTTAGGCCAATAAAAACCGGATTGTAATACCTTGGCACACGTTTTGTGTGAGCTAGCATGGCCTCCACATGGTAAGGAATGACAATGCCGAATCACACTCTCCACTTCATCCTCCGGTATGCATCTTCTAAGCACCCCATCCGGGCCTCTCTTGAATAGAAGTGGCTCACTCCAATAGTAATGCCTTACATCGTTGAAGAATTTCTTCCTTTGTCCATACGTTAGTCCGGGAGGCATTTCCTCACACACCAAGTAATTCACAATGTCGGCATACCATGGTTCATTTCCTCTAGCCACTTGGAATAAGCATTCCTCCACCAATTGCAATTGCTCATCCCGGAATGAATCATCTATCGGGATGTTGTCTTTCCCAAGCTCCAATGGTGGGAGTCTACTAAGGTGATCTGCCACCGAGTTCTCGGATCCCTTCTTATCTCTTATCTCCAAATCAAACTCTTGGAGAAGAAGGATCCACCGGATCAACCTTGGCTTGGCATCCTTCTTTGTAAGTAGATAACGGATCGCCGCGTGATCCGTATAAACTATGACCTTTGCTCCAACAAGGTATGAGCGGAACTTCTCAAATGCATACACCACCGCTAACAACTCCTTCTCAGTAGTAGCATAGTTGAGTTGGGCGTCATCTAGCGTCTTGCTAGCATAGTAAATAGCATGAGTGCGCCCTTCTTTCCTTTGCCCCAAAACAGCCCCTACGGCCACATCACTTGCATCGCACATGATCTCAAATGGTAGACTCCAATCCGGAGGTTGCATGATAGGTGCGGAGATCAAGGCGTTCTTCAACCTACAAAATGCTTCAAGACAATCCTTGGAAAAGACAAAATCAACATCTTTCATTAGTAGGTTAGTTAGAGGCTTAGAAATTTTAGAGAAATCTTGTATGAATCTCCGGTAAAAACCGGCATGCCCTAGGAAACTCCTTACCCCCTTCACCGAGGTAGGTGGTGGCAACTTCTCTATCATTTCAATCTTAGCCCTATCAACCTCGATGCCACGGTTAGACACCAAGTGTCCTAACACAATCCCTTCACTTACCATGAAGTGGCATTTCTCCCAATTTAAGACAAGATTTGTCTCCTCACATCTTTGTAATACTAATGACAAGTTAGCCAAGCAATCATCAAAAGAAGAACCATAAACAGAGAAATCATCCATGAACACCTCCATGATATTTTCTATGTATTCCGAAAAGATAGCCATCATACACCTTTGGAAGGTGGCGGGTGCATTACACAACCCAAATGGCATTCTCCTATATGCAAATGTACCCCATGGACATGTAAAAGTTGTTTTCTCTTGGTCATCGGGGTGGATAGGGATTTGGAAAAATCCGCTATACCCATCTAGATAGCAAAAGTGAGAGTGTTGAGCTAATCTTTCTAGCATTTGGTCAATGAAGGGGAGGGGAAAGTGATCTTTCCTAGAGGCCATGTTCAATTTCCTATAATCTATACACATTCGCCATCCCGTGACCGTCCTAGTAGGTATTAGTTCATTGTTCTCATTAGTTACTACCGTCATTCCACCCTTCTTAGGTACTACGTGAACGGGGCTAACCCACTTACTATCCGAGATAGGGTAGATAATTCCCGCATCTAGCAATTTAATGATCTCCTTTTTGACCACCTCTTTCATTATAGGGTTCAATCTCCTTTGATGTTCAATAGAGGGTTTGTGGTTATCTTCCATCATTATCTTATGCATGCACAAAGATGGCTTAATACCAACCAAATCATCAATAGTATAACCAATGGCCTTCCTATGCAATCTCAATTCATGTAGCAATTTAGCAAGTTCATCATCACTCAAGCATGCATTAACAATCACCGGATATGTAGAATTATCACCAAGGAATGCATACTTTAAATGAGAGGGAAGGGGTTTGAGTTCAAGTGAGGGAGGACCTTTTTCGGTTGAAGATGATCCAAATAAGGTTGGATGAGATGAATCCAAAGCAAATGAAGACTCCCCTTGGCTCCTAGAAGCTTGATCATCATTAAGAGCTGATTCAGGGGAAACCACGGTTGGAATTACGGTTGGTTCAACTTCCACGGCCGTGGTTCCTTCCAGGCTTGTTTCTCGGAGTTGTCCAGAGAGTTTGACGGCCGTGGTTCCTAAATCTCGACCGTGGAACTTGCAGCTGTTCACAATTTCTTCATGGCTCTCAAATCCCACTCTTGGCTCTTCTTCCAACGCCTCCAAGGCTTTGATCTCTTCATTGCAATTCTCCTCAATGTCTTCCTCCATCATACTCAAGGTAAGAACCTTTTCCAAGGGATCCTTGATCAAAATCGAGCTCACCATTTCTCTAGATTCCTCTTGCTCGACTATGTTGAAGATATCTTCATCAAGGGTTGGCCCTTTCATCATTGTGGACAGCTTGAACTTGATGTTCTCCTCTCCAATGTTGAAGGAGAGAGTCCCGTTCTTGCAATCCACTAAGCATCCGGATGTGGCTAGGAAAGGTCTTCCTAGGATGATGGGAACCGGGTAATCCGCCGGAATGTCCAACACTACAAAGTCGATAGGTACATAGAATCCTCCCAATTGCACCGGAATGTCTTCAAGAATCCCAACCGGGTGAGTGATGGATCGGTCCGCCATATAGAGGGCCATCTTGACCGGTTTCGGCTCTCCTAGCCCGACCTTGTTACTAAGTGCAAGCGGTATGATGCTTACACTCGCCCCAAGATCACAAAGGGCTTCGTACTTCACATCTCCTACTCCAATTGGAACACAAAAAGAGCCCGGATCCCTTAGCTTGGGGGGCATCTCCTCCTTCATTGTTTGGATCAACTCCGAGGATCTCTTGGTCATCCTAATCTCCCCATACTCCTCCAACTTCCTTTTGTTGGAGAGTATTTCCTTCAAGAACTTTCCGTATGCCGGCATTCCTAAAATGGCATCCATGAACGGAATGTTAATATGTAACTTGGACATTAGTTCAAGGAATTTACCAAAGTGATTGTCCAAGCGGGCTCTTGCTCTTGATTGCGGGAACGGTAGTGGTGGCTTGTATGGAGGCGGTGCCACATAAGTTGGCTCTACCTCCTTGCTCTTCCCTCCATCTTCATGCTTTCTTCCCTCTTCTACCACCACTTGACTTTCCTTAGCTTGGTCCTTGGGCAAAGGATCCTTCATGCTCAACCCACTCCTTGTTGTGATAGCCAAAACTTGGCCTCTTGGGTTGTCTTCGGTTCTTCCGGGAAGCTTTCCCGGATCTCTATGTGCTTCACCCGCCTTTTGAAAGACTTGTGCTTCCAAGACTTTTTGAGCCTTAGAAATTGAAGTGACGGTGCTCTCAAGTCCACTCAATCTTCCTAGCAATTGTTCAAACATGACTTCGGTTCTATCCTTTGAAGGTTGAGGAAAACCGGGTGGAGATTCTTGTGAAGCTCTTTGTGGTGGAATGGTGCTTGTGGAGGCGGGAGGGTTCAAGGCTCCATCCGGATTTGAGTAAGAAAAACCGGGATGGTTATGGTTTGGCCGGTAATTGTTGAATTGCCGGTTGTTGTTGAAGTTCCTTGGGCCTTGGTAATTGTTGAAGTTGCCTCTTCCCATGTAGTTGACATCCACCTCCTTGGAAGACAAGTTTGCTTGTGGAGGTGCTTGAGGAGTTGTTTGGCTCTTCAAGGTTGTAGTGCATAACTCTCTCAAGGATTTCAACTCGTTGTTGATGGCGTCAAGCTTGAAATTGCTCATGGTGACTTCACTCACCTCATATGCTCCCGCCTTTCTCCCTTCACTCTTCCTATGAGAGTACTTCTCAATGACTAGAGCTTGCTTCTCCATAAACTCCCAAGCATCATCCACATGTTTTTCCATAAATGTCCCGCCGGAAAGTGATTGAAGTTTGAATTGGCTATCTTCATCAAGCCCCTTGAAGTAGATTTCCAATAGCTCAATCTTTGGTATGCCATGGTGCGGACAATCTAGGAGAAGATCTTTGAATCTCTCCCAAGACTTGAACAAACTCTCTCTATCCCTCATCACGAAGGCATTGATCTTTCCCCTTAACTCGGTGGTCTTGGAAGGTGGGAAGAACTTGGTCAAGAACTCGGTTGTCATCTCTTCCCAAGTGCCAACTCTCCCTTGTGGAATAGATTGATACCAAGCTAAGGCTTTGTCCTTTAGAGAGAATGAAAAGGCCCTTAGCTTATGGTTGTTGTTCTCCAATCTTGGTGGTCTAAGAGTCTCCATCAAGATCTCATAATTCATCAATTGTTGATGAGGGGACTCTCCTTCCATCCCTCCAAATTGATTGTGCCGGATCATTTGTAGAACTTGAGGGCGGAGCTCATAGTTGTGGGTTACGGGATCTCCTAGGTTCACACCCGGTCGGTGTGCTCTTTGTGCCGGATCCATGCGTCTCCCTAGGGTTTGTGGCTCCTCAATGGCAATTCGAACAACCCTAACATTAGCCGCCGGCTGCGGTTGTGGTGGAGGTGGTGGAGGTTGTCGGCGATTAAGCTCTCCTTGGACAAGGGCTTGCCTAATCTCTTCAATCTCTCTCCTAGTTTCTTCTTGCCTCTCATTGGCAAGTCTCCTTTCTTCCTCCAAGAGTTCATCTCTAAGCCTTATTTGCTCTAAGGCTTCATCCAATTCAGCTTGAAGATTTCTACCGGCCATCTCTCTTTCTTTTCGGATGTTCTTAGATCTAGATCGAAGGGTTTTCTCCGGTTCGGGATCGAATGGAGCTAGATCCTTGCCACAAGATCTTCGCATACACCTAAAGAGAAGTAGATGTCCTGAAAAGCAAAGACACAAACCAAAAAGAGATCAAAAGAAACAAGAAAGATCTACACTAGAATCAATCACAAAATAGACTCAATCTAGACCTAGTCCCCGGCAACGGCGCCAAAAACTTGTTACGCTAGAAAGTGTGTACGCAATAAGCCTTAAATTTATACTTGTTATAATTATCCTAATTCTTAGCGCACCCGCAGTGTACGGGACGAATGTAGAAAGATAAGTACTCCAAGGTCGAACACAAAGACTAAGGTGAAATCGAACTAAGTTGTGATTGAATTTAGCTAGGTCTAATCTAAGCAAGGAAAGGAAGAAATCGCAAATTGTTTTTGTTGGTTTTAAATGATCAAATCAAAGATCACAACTCATGCAAACAACCAAATCAAACTCAATCGGAAAAATCGGCACAAATAGACAAATCGAACAAAATGTGATCAAGAGAGAAAGAAAACGGATTCTAGGGGTTGGAAATTCCGGTTATGGCATAATCTAAAGTTATTTATTCATTCTTTGGATTGATTATGATATGTTTGGGATTCAGTGTTTCTAAAATGGGATCAAGTACCGGGTAAGTCTCATGATCAACTAGTCCACACCTAAGGTCTCATTACCGGTTAAGTCTCTAAGAACCTAAGGATAGGATTTTAACACAAACCGGATTATTACCTAGAGGTCTAACCTATCCTTACCGGGTAAGTCTCGGAAAGGGAAGTTCTAAGCAACTATCCTAGCACACTTAATCCAATGGAGGCTTATTAGGCTCACCATTACCTAAGGCTTTACTATTTTAGATTCTAAGGGCAAGGATTACCGGGTAAGTCTCTCCTAACACTTAGTCTCTACACTAGGACACCCTAGGGTAGGTTAAACTCAGCAAAAACTTAGGGTTTCAACAATCTTATGAACCTAGGGTGAGATCCTTCGAATCAGGAAAATCACGGTTCGTTCTACAGAAACCACGGCCGTGGTTCTTCAAGAACTACCCGTGATTCCTAACAGTAGCTACGTCCACAAACGAAAATCATCCAAAGGTACATCTAGGTTCGTCCTATCATAGATCTAGCCATAACCATCCTTCCCTAACCCTAGAATCACATCAATCTAGCCTACAACATTCATATTGGAATTCAAAACAAACAAGCATAGATTCATGATCTCCATATCAAGAAAAATAAGAGAAAGAAGATGAATAAATAAAACCCCAAACACAATCCAAATCTGAAGATTGAATTAGAACGACTTACACCCCTTCCAAAGGAAGGTTCAAGGGTTCAAAAACTTCTAGAAATAAATCCGAAATACAAGAGTTAGGGATGTCTTCTCCTCTCCTCTTCAATGGCAATGGCTCCTTTCTTCTTCTTCTTGCACTTTCCTTCCTAGAAAAAATCCTTCTTCCTCTTGGAATATATTTTGTGAAAAAATAGAGAATGTGTGAGCTGCTCCCAAAACTACCCCAAAATCCCAGCTGCCTCTAACAACTATCAAGGACCACTTTTATAACCAATTTCTTCATGAGCTGGCCATGAGAGTCGTGGCACAGCTGTCACGAGAATCTTGCAAATTCCACGGTTGTTTCCACGGCCGTGGTCTTTCAGATGACCGTGATCCTGTGCAGAAACTTTGTTTTGGATCATTAGGCTGTGGTTTGGTGCATGGCCTTTGTTTGCAAGGTTCCTTGAGTCATTCTTTGTGCTCTAATGAGTTGGAAACGCGTCCTTTGAATGAGCGTCCCTCAAACGCATCGTTTAAGCTCGATACTTCCCGAAATACCTACAAAACGCACACAAGTCCGTGTAGACGTCTATCTCGACAAAATACATGTTTTGAGTGCAAAACGCATTGGACTAGTGCTAGATAATGCATGATTGAGCGAGAATTCTACCTAAATGTGTACCTAAAACTATGCTATAAATCGTGTTATCAAAATACCCCATACTTAGGGTTTGCTCGTCCCCGAGCAAATTCCCAACTATAGACTACGAGATGACATGATTTATGTATGCAGAAAAATGGCAAAATCTTTTTAGTTTTGTGCTTCTACTATTGGATCACCTTCATAGTCATGATCAATGGCAATTGAATAAGCAATTATGTATCAAATGATAAAGTCATGGAAAGACAATTGTACTTAACTCAAAAACATGCATGAGTTGGGAGGACGGAGATGTCAAGAAGATCAAGAGTCTATCCAATCTAGACTACTAAGTCTTACAAACATGCAAGTAGGTCATAAGGGCTTGTGACATAAAAGGCCAAGAAACGTTGTAGTTGGGAGGGGGATTTTCTAGGTGTGTGATGCTAATCCGGGAATGGAACTAACTTCACTCCTTGTCCTCGATCAACTTCCCCCAAGTGCATATTTTTCCCTATCTTTCTTTCTTTTCTTTTTCTTTGATTCATTTTTGAGACAATGGCATTGGTGTACAATAGCCGAAACCTCGGTGATTAGCCATCCTCGGGCTTTTTCTCTTTTTCGAGGTGCATCCACACCGGGCACACATACCAAAGCTCGTTAGGGCTATTGGTTCATTTGACTTTGGCAAGGCACCAACACCCGATCATGTGAAGTGTACCGAGTTACTTGTCATTTAAACCAACGCCCCCAAACCTATTTTGGCTACACTTCCACAATAATTTCAGCATACGACATTCTTTTCATTACATCTTCACCCCGCACTTGCTTTTCACACATTCAAACACACTAGCATGCTCCTATTCCCGGATGGGTTTAAAAGGAGGTCAAATTTATATCAATTGAGGTGCTCAAGCAATCATGATCAAGATGAGAAGTAGAGAAAGATGAAATGCCTTATTCATTCCTAGATGGTATGCAAGAACTATCATGTAATTTCGATTTTCAATACTCAATCCATTCTAGGCAATCATCATGCTCTCAAGTCATTCATGGAATTCAAGAGAAGTAGTTCAAGTCCACATATGCATTTATCAATTTAACACATAAGGCCATTCATAGCCAATCACAAGACAAGTTTTCATCATTAGGATCATATCCAAGCCTAGAAAGCACAAAAAAAATTTTAAATTTTCTGATTTTTATGGAATTTTCGATTTAAGTATGTACAATGCAAGAGATGTGCAAATATTAACCTATCCTAGATGCTCTTCATGCAAAGGATCATGCAAACCCACCCCATACTTAGAAACACATTGTCCCCAATGTGGTATACAAGTAAAGAGAGTGAAAGAAGGTTCTCACAATGTAAAATGGTTTTCTTTGGTATTTGGGAATTCTCAAGAGGATTGATGTTGGATGATCCTTGCAACCATGGTAGGGAGCTCTAAGCATCCTTCAAGCTTTGAAACCCGCGCTAGGCACCGCTAGCCGTCCAAGTCCCGCGTCCGCTCCACCCATAATTGGTGAGGGTGTCATCATCATCATTTCCAAGAGAGGCTTCCAATGCCACTAATGTTCTAGCACACATAAAATAGACAAAACACACAAAGCACACAAAAACAGAAAAATCTAAGCTAAAATGAAGGAAAAATGTTACCAATGGGTTGCCTCCCACCAAGCGCTTCTTTAAGGTCATTAGCTTGACCAAACTCGGGAGTGTTTATGCAAGGTGAAGTGGGGCAATCATGTCTACCGGTGCTCCCGGAATGTATTTCTTCAAGCGATGCCCGTTCACTTTGAAATCTCCACAATGCTCCCCTCCTATCTCAATAGCTCCATGGGGAAAAATCTTCTTCACCACATATGGCCCGGTCCCCATCTTGATTTGAGCTTTCCGGGAAAAAGTCTTAGCCTTGAGTTGAAGAGAAGGACAAGATCTCCTTCACTCAACTCCTTTGGAATGATTCTCTTGTTATGCCATCTTTTGGTTCTCTCCTTGTAAATCCGGGCATTCTCATAAGCTTCCAACCGGAGTTCCTCAAGTGCATTGATATCAAGCAATCTCTTTTCTCCCGCCTCCTTGAGGTCAAAGTTTAGCCACTTAATGGCCCAATAAGCTCTATGCTCCATTTCCACCGGAAGATGGCAAGACTTGCCATAGACCAACTTGTAGGGAGTGGTGCCAATAGGTGTCTTGAAGGCGGTTCTATATGCCCATAGTGCGTCATTGAGCTTCATGGCCCAATCCTTCCTTGTCCTAGACACCGTCTTCTCGAGTATGGCTTTGATCTCGCGGTTGGAGATCTCCACTTGACCACTAGTTTGGGGGTGGTAAGGTGTTGCCACCTTATGAGTCACCCCATACTTGGCCAAAAGTGCTCCAAAGTTCCTATTTGTGAAGTGCTTCCCTTCATCACTAATGATCACCCTTGGTGTTCCAAACCTAGGGAAGATCACTCGGTTGAAGAACCGCACTACCACCTTGGCATCATTCGTAGGAGAGGCGATTGCCTCTACCCATCTTGACACATAGTCCACCGCCAATAGGATGAATAGATTTCCACATGAAGAAGGGAATGGTCCCATGAAGTCTACACCCCACACATCAAAAATCTCAACCTCTTGGATGTTATTCAAGGGCATTTCATTCCTCCTTGAGATGTTCCCCTTTCTTTGGCAAGCATCACATGCCGCTACAAAACCTTGCACATCTCTAAACAAGTTAGGCCAACAAAAACCGGATTGTAATACCTTGGCACACGTTTTGTGTGAGCTAGCATGGCCTCCACATGGTAAAGAGTGACAATGCCGGATCACACTCTCCACCTCATCCTCCGGTATGCATCTTCTAAACACCCCATCCGGGCCTCTCTTGAATAGAAGTGGCTCACTCCAATAGTAATGCCTTACATCGTTGAAGAATTTCTTCCTTTGTGCATACGTTAGTCCGGGAGGCACTTCCTCACACACCAAGTAATTCACAATGTCGGCATACCACGGTTCATTTCCTCTAGCCACTTGGAATAAGCATTCTTCCACCAATTGCAATTGCTCATCCCGGAATGAATCGTCTATCGGGATGTTGTCTTTCCCAAGCTCCAATGGTGGGAGTCTACTAAGGTGATCCGCCACCGAGTTCTCGGACCCTTTCTTATCTCTTATCTCCAAATCAAACTCTTGAAGAAGAAGGATCCAACGGATCAACCTTGGCTTGGCATCCTTCTTGGTAAGTAGATAACGGATCGCCGCGTGATCCGTATAAACTATGACCTTCGCTCCAACAAGGTACGAGCGGAACTTCTCAAATGCATACACCACCGCTAACAACTCCTTCTCGGTAGTAGCATAATTGAGTTGGGCATCATCTAGCGTCTTGCTAGCATAGTAAATAGCATGAGTGCGCCCTTCTTTCCTTTGCCCCAAAACCGCCCCTACGGCCACATCACTCGCATCACACATGATCTCAAATGGTAAACTCCAATCCGGGGGTTGTATGACGGGTGCGGAGATCAAGGCGTTCTTCAACCTACAAAACGCTTCAAGACAATCCTTGGAAAAGACAAAATCAACATCCTTCATTAGTAGGTTAGTTAGAGGCTTAGAAATCTTAGAGAAATCTTGGATGAATCTCCGGTAAAAACCGGCATGCCCTAGGAAACTCCTTACCCCCTTCATCGAGGTAGGTGGTGGCAACTTCTCTATTCTTTCAATCTTAGCCCTATCAACCTCAATGCCACGGTTAGACACCAAGTGTCCTAACACAATCCCTTCACTTACCATGAAGTGGCATTTCTCCCAATTTAAGACAAGATTTGTCTCCTCACATCTTTGTAATACTAATGACAAGTTAGCCAAGCAATCATCAAAAGAAGAACCATAAACAGAGAAATCATCCATGAACACCTCCATGATATTTTCTATGTATTCCGAAAAGATAGCCATCATACACCTTTGAAAGGTGGCGGGTGCATTACACAACCCAAATGGCATTCTCCTATATGCGAATGTACCCCATGGACATGTAAAAGTTGTTTTTTCTTGGTCATCGGGGTGGATAGGGATTTGGAAGAATCCACTGTACCCATCTAGATAGCAAAAGTGAGAGTGTTGAGCTAACCTTTCTAGCATTTGGTCAATGAAGGGGAGGGGAAAATGATCTTTCCTAGAGGCCATGTTCAATTTCCTATAATCTATACACATTCTCCATCCCGTGACCGTCCTAGTTGGTATTAGTTCATTGTTCTCATTGGTTACTACCGTCATTCCACCCTTCTTAGGTACTACATGAACGGGACTAACCCACTTACTATCCGAGATAGGGTAGATAATTCCCGCATCTAGCAACTTAATAATTTCCTTTTTGACCACCTCTTTCATTATAGGATTCAATCTCCTTTGATGCTCTATAGAGGGTTTGTGGTTATCTTCCATCATTATCTTATGCATGCACAAAGATGGCTTAATGCCAACCAAATCATCAATAGTATATCCAATGGCTTTCCTATGCAATTTCAATTCACGAAGCAATTTAGCAAGTTCATCATCACTCAAGCATGCATTAACAATCACCGGATATGTAGAATTATCACCAAGGAATGCATACTTTAAATGAGAGGGGAGGGGTTTGAGTTCAAGTGAGGGAGGACCTTTTTCGGTTGAAGACGATCCAAATAAGATTGGATGAGATGAATCCAAAGCAAATGAAGACTCCCCTTGGCTCCTAGAAGCTTGATCATCATTAAGAGCTGATTCAGGGGAAACCACGGTTGGAATTACGGTTGGTTCAACTTCCACGGCCGTGGTTCCTTCCAGGCTTGTTTCTCGGAGTTGTCCAGAGAGTTTGACGGCCGTGGTTCCTAAATCTCGACCGTGGAACTTGCAGCTGTTCACAATTTCTTCATGGCTCTCAAACCCAACTCTTGGCTCTTCTTCCAACGCCTCCAAGGCTTTGATCTCTTCATTGCAATTCTCCTCTATGTCTTCCTTCATCATACTCAAGGTAAGAACCTTTTCCAAGGGATCCTTGATCAAAATCGAGCTCACCATTTCTCTAGATTCCTCTTGCTCGACTATGTTGAAGATATCTTCATCAAGGGTTGGCCCTTTCATCATTGTGGACAGCTTGAACTTGATGTTCTCTTCTCCAATGTTGAAGGAGAGAGTCCCGTTCTTGCAATCCACTAAGCATCCGGATGTGGCTAGGAAAGGTCTTCCTAGGATGATGGGAACCGGGTAATCCGCCGGAATGTCCAACACTACAAAGTCGATAGGTACATAGAATCCTCCCAATTGCACCGGAATGTCTTCAAGAATCCCAACCGGGTGAGTGATGGATCGATCCGCCATATAGAGGGTCATCTTGACCGGTTTTGGTTCTCCTAGCCCGACCTTGTTACTAAGTGCAAGCGGTATGATGCTTACACTCGCCCCAAGATCACAAAGGGCTTCGTACTTCACATCTCCTACTCCAATTGGAACACAAAAAGAGCCCGGATCCCTTATCTTGGGGGGCATCTCCTCCTTCATCGTTTGGATCAACTCCGAGGATCTCTTGGTCATCCTAATCTCCCCATACTCCTCCAACTTCCTTTTATTGGAGAGTATTTCCTTCAAGAACTTTCCGTATGCCGGCATTCCTAAAATGGCATCCATGAACGGAATGTTAATATGTAACTTGGACATTAGTTCAAGGAACTTACCAAAGTGATTGTCCAAACGAGCTCTTGCTCTTGATTGCGGGAATGGTAGTGGTGGTTTGTATGGAGGTGGTGCCACATAAGTTGGCTCTATATCCTTGCTCTTCTCTCCATCTTCTTGCTTTCTTCCCTCTTCGACCACTACTTGCTTCCCTTTAGCTTGGTCCTTGGGCAAAGGGTCCTTCATACTCAACCCACTCCTTGTTGTGATAGCCAAAACTTGGCCTCTTGGGTTGTCTTCGGTTCTTCCGGGAAGCTTTCCCGGATCTCTATGTGCCTCACCCGCCTTTTGGAAGACTTGTGCTTCCAAGACTTTTTGAGCCTTAGAAATTGAAGTGACGGTGCTCTCAAGTCCACTCAATCTTCCTAGCAATTGTTCAAACATGACTTCGGTTCTATCCTTTGAAGGTTGAGGAAAACCGGGTGGAGATTCTTGTGAAGCTCTTTGTGGTGGAATGGTGCTTGTGGAGGCGGGAGGGTTCAAGGCTCCATCCGGATTTGAGTAAGAAAAACCGGGATGGTTATGGTTTGGCCGGTAATTGTTGAATTGCCGGTTGTTGTTGAAGTTCCTTGGGCCTTGGTAATTGTTGAAGTTGCCTCTTCCCATGTAGTTGACATCCACCTCCTTGGAAGACAAGTTTGCTTGTGGAGGTGCTTGAGGAGTTGTTTGGCTCTTCAAGGTTGTAGTGCATAACTCTCTCAAGGATTTCAACTCGTTGTTGATGGCGTCAAGCTTGAAATTGCTCATGGTGACTTCACTCACCTCATATGCTCCCGCCTTTCTCCCTTCACTCTTCCTATGAGAGTACTTCTCAATGACTAGAGCTTGCTTCTCCATAAACTCCCAAGCATCATCCACATGTTTTTCCATAAATGTCCCGCCGGAAAGTGATTGAAGTTTGAATTGGCTATCTTCATCAAGCCCCTTGAAGTAGATTTCCAATAGCTCAATCTTTGGTATGCCATGGTGCGGACAATCTAGGAGAAGATCTTTGAATCTCTCCCAAGACTTGAACAAACTCTCTCTATCCCTCATCACGAAGGCATTGATCTTTCCCCTTAACTCGGTGGTCTTGGAAGGTGGGAAGAACTTGGTCAAGAACTCGGTTGTCATCTCTTCCCAAGTGCCAACTCTCCCTTGTGGAATAGATTGATACCAAGCTAAGGCTTTGTCCTTTAGAGAGAATGAAAAGGCCCTTAGCTTATGGTTGTTGTTCTCCAATCTTGGTGGTCTAAGAGTCTCCATCAAGATCTCATAATTCATCAATTGTTGATGAGGGGACTCTCCTTCCATCCCTCCAAATTGATTGTGCCGGATCATTTGTAGAACTTGAGGGCGGAGCTCATAGTTGTGGGTTACGGGATCTCCTAGGTTCACACCCGGTCGGTGTGCTCTTTGTGCCGGATCCATGCGTCTCCCTAGGGTTTGTGGCTCCTCAATGGCAATTCGAACAACCCTAACATTAGCCGCCGGCTGCGGTTGTGGTGGAGGTGGTGGAGGTTGTCGGCGATTAAGCTCTCCTTGGACAAGGGCTTGCCTAATCTCTTCAATCTCTCTCCTAGTTTCTTCTTGCCTCTCATTGGCAAGTCTCCTTTCTTCCTCCAAGAGTTCATCTCTAAGCCTTATTTGCTCTAAGGCTTCATCCAATTCAGCTTGAAGATTTCTACCGGCCATCTCTCTTTCTTTTCGGATGTTCTTAGATCTAGATCGAAGGGTTTTCTCCGGTTCGGGATCGAATGGAGCTAGATCCTTGCCACAAGATCTTCGCATACACCTAAAGAGAAGTAGATGTCCTGAAAAGCAAAGACACAAACCAAAAAGAGATCAAAAGAAACAAGAAAGATCTACACTAGAATCAATCACAAAATAGACTCAATCTAGACCTAGTCCCCGGCAACGGCGCCAAAAACTTGTTACGCTAGAAAGTGTGTACGCAATAAGCCTTAAATTTATACTTGTTATAATTATCCTAATTCTTAGCGCACCCGCAGTGTACGGGACGAATGTAGAAAGATAAGTACTCCAAGGTCGAACACAAAGACTAAGGTGAAATCGAACTAAGTTGTGATTGAATTTAGCTAGGTCTAATCTAAGCAAGGAAAGGAAGAAATCGCAAATTCTTTTTGTTGGTTTTAAATGATCAAATCAAAGATCACAACTCATGCAAACAACCAAATCAAACTCAATCGGAAAAATCGGCACAAATAGACAAATCGAACAAAATGTGATCAAGAGAGAAAGAAAACGGATTCTAGGGGTTGGAAATTCCGGTTATGGCATAATCTAAAGTTATTTATTCATTCTTTGGATTGATTATGATATGTTTGGGATTCAGTGTTTCTAAAATGGGATCAAGTACCGGGTAAGTCTCATGATCAACTAGTCCACACCTAAGGTCTCATTACCGGTTAAGTCTCTAAGAACCTAAGGATAGGATTTTAACACAAACCGGATTATTACCTAGAGGTCTAACCTATCCTTACCGGGTAAGTCTCGGAAAGGGAAGTTCTAAGCAACTATCCTAGCACACTTAATCCAATGGAGGCTTATTAGGCTCACCATTACCTAAGGCTTTACTATTTTAGATTCTAAGGGCAAGGATTACCGGGTAAGTCTCTCCTAACACTTAGTCTCTACACTAGGACACCCTAGGGTAGGTTAAACTCAGCAAAAACTTAGGGTTTCAACAATCTTATGAACCTAGGGTGAGATCCTTCGAATCAGGAAAATCACGGTTCGTTCTACAGAAACCACGGCCGTGGTTCTTCAAGAACTACCCGTGATTCCTAACAGTAGCTACGTCCACAAACGAAAATCATCCAAAGGTACATCTAGGTTCGTCCTATCATAGATCTAGCCATAACCATCCTTCCCTAACCCTAGAATCACATCAATCTAGCCTACAACATTCATATTGGAATTCAAAACAAACAAGCATAGATTCATGATCTCCATATCAAGAAAAATAAGAGAAAGAAGATGAATAAATAAAACCCCAAACACAATCCAAATCTGAAGATTGAATTAGAACGACTTACACCCCTTCCAAAGGAAGGTTCAAGGGTTCAAAAACTTCTAGAAATAAATCCGAAATACAAGAGTTAGGGATGTCTTCTCCTCTCCTCTTCAATGGCAATGGCTCCTTTCTTCTTCTTCTTGCACTTTCCTTCCTAGAAAAAATCCTTCTTCCTCTTGGAATATATTTTGTGAAAAAATAGAGAATGTGTGAGCTGCTCCCAAAACTACCCCAAAATCCCAGCTGCCTCTAACAACTATCAAGGACCACTTTTATAACCAATTTCTTCATGAGCTGGCCATGAGAGTCGTGGCACAGCTGTCACGAGAATCTTGCAAATTCCACGGTTGTTTCCACGGCCGTGGTCTTTCAGATGACCGTGATCCTGTGCAGAAACTTTGTTTTGGATCATTAGGCTGTGGTTTGGTGCATGGCCTTTGTTTGCAAGGTTCCTTGAGTCATTCTTTGTGCTCTAATGAGTTGGAAACGCGTCCTCTGAATGAGCGTCCCTCAAACGCATCGTTTAAGCTCGATACTTCCCGAAATACCTACAAAACGCACACAAGTCCGTGTAGACGTCTATCTCGACAAAATACATGTTTTGAGTGCAAAACGCATTGGACTAGTGCTAGATAATGCATGATTGAGCGAGAATTCTACCTAAATGTGTACCTAAAACTATGCTATAAATCGTGTTATCAAAATACCCCATACTTAGGGTTTGCTCGTCCCCGAGCAAATTCCCAACTATAGACTACGAGATGACATGATTTATGTATGCAGAAAAATGGCAAAATCTTTTTAGTTTTGTGCTTCTACTATTGGATCACCTTCATAGTCATGATCAATGGCAATTGAATAAGCAATTATGTATCAAATGATAAAGTCATGGAAAGACAATTGTACTTAACTCAAAAACATGCATGAGTTGGGAGGACGGAGATGTCAAGAAGATCAAGAGTCTATCCAATCTAGACTACTAAGTCTTACAAACATGCAAGTAGGTCATAAGGGCTTATGACATAAAAGGCCAAGAAACGTTGTAGTTGGAAGGGGAATTTTCTAGGTGTGTGATGCTAATCCGGGAATGGAACTAACTTCACTCCTTGTCCTCGATCAACTTCCCCCAAGTGCATATTTTTCCCTATCTTCCTTTCTTTTCTTTTTCTTTGATTTATTTTTGAGACAATGGCATTGGTGTACAATAGCCGAAACCTCGGTGATTAGCCATCCTCGGGCTTTTTCTCTTTTTCGAGGTGCATCCACACCGGGCACACATACCAAAGCTCGTTAGGGCTATTGGCTCATTTGACTTTGGCAAGGCACCAACACCCGATCATGTGAAGTGTACCGAGTTACTTGTCATTTAAACCAACGCCCCCAAACCTATTTTGGCTACACTTCCACAATAATTTCAGCATACGACATTCTTTTCATTACATCTTCACCCCGCACTTGCTTTTCACACATTCAAACACACTAGCATGCTCCTATTCCCGGATGGGTTTAAAAGGAGGTCAAATTTATATCAATTGAGGTGCTCAAGCAATCATGATCAAGATGAGAAGTAGAGAAAGATGAAATGCCTTATTCATTCCTAGATGGTATGCAAGAACTATCATGTAATTTCGATTTTCAATACTCAATCCATTCTAGGCAATCATCATGCTCTCAAGTCATTCATGGAATTCAAGAGAAGTAGTTCAAGTCCACATATGCATTTATCAATTTAACACATAAGGCCATTCATAGCCAATCACAAGACAAGTTTTCATCATTAGGATCATATCCACGGCCGTGGTCTTTCAGATGACCGTGATCCTGTGCAGAAACTTTGTTTTGGATCATTAGGCTGTGGTTTGGTGCATGGCCTTTGTTTGCAAGGTTCCTTGAGTCATTCTTTGTGCTCTAATGAGTTGGAAACGCGTCCTCTGAATGAGCGTCCCTCAAACGCATCGTTTAAGCTCGATACTTCCCGAAATACCTACAAAACGCACACAAGTCCGTGTAGACGTCTATCTCGACAAAATACATGTTTTGAGTGCAAAACGCATTGGACTAGTGCTAGATAATGCATGATTGAGCGAGAATTCTACCTAAATGTGTACCTAAAACTATGCTATAATCATGCCGACGATGGACTTTGCGTGCTCGACGATTGCCTTGTCATGCCCGACGCCGTTCTTGCCATGCCCGACGATGGCCTTGCCATGCCCGACACTGGCCTTGGCATGCCCGACGCTGGCCTTGTCATGCCCGACCCTGGCCTTGTCATGCCCGACAATGGCATGGTCATGTCCGAGAGTTGCCTTGTCATGACCTTGTCAAGCCCGACGTTGGCCTTGACATGCCCGACGGTGGCCTCTCGATGTCCGAGAGTGGCTTTGTCATGCCCGACGATGGCCTTGTCATGCCCGACGATGGCCTTATCATGCCCGACACTGGCCTTGTCATGCCCGACGATGGCATGGTCATG
>BSUD01000186.1:89573-103742 GCA_033239045.1 Fagopyrum esculentum
CAGCGTTTGGCATGACAAGGTCATGACAAGACAACTCTCGGACATGACCATGCCATCGTCGGGCATGACAAGGCCAGTGTCGGGCATGACAAGGCCGGCGTCGGGCTTGACAATGCCAAGTCAAGGCCACTCTCGGACATGACGAGGCCAGCGCCGGGCATGACAAGGCCAACGTTGGGCATGACATTGCCATCGTCGGGCATGCAAGGCCATCGTCGGGCATAAAAAGGCCAACGTCGGGCATGGCAAGGCCATCGTCGGGCATGTAAAGGCTATCATCGGGCATGACAAAGCCACTCTTGGACATGGCGAGGCCATCGTCGGGCATGACAATACCAGCGTCGGGCTAGACAAGGTCATGACAAGGAAACTCTCGGACATGACAAGGACATCGTCGGGTGATGACATGAATTTTGTACCATCATATTCATGCACATTGCAGCACATTATCTCTCTTTACCTTGCATTTAGAAGGATTTTGCGTACCTTTTATGTTCCATTCAATCAATTGTCGGAAATAGAGGTCTACACGAGATTTTTATGAATTACAGGTAAATAGAGTTGAATTGGAAGCAATAATGAAGCAAGAAGCGTCCAAGGATGTTAAGGAAGCTAAAGGAGCCATTGAAAGATCACAAAATGCTAAGGAATTGCAAAGGAGAAGCATAGGAGACGAAGCAAAAGAAGAACACTTTCTGTTGAAGAAAATCGTGCCAACAGATATAAAAATCGGACGATTTTCATTGGATGAAATTGAACGATTTTGCACCTAAATCGACAAGGTCGATTTTCTTCACGATTCAGCCAAATGAAAAGACGACATAAAGCCCAATTAATTTGGGCTAGAGAAGAGTTTTGCCAAACGGCCCATCTGCAAGAAACTATAGAGGAGAACCCTACGAACGAAAACGAGGAGGTCGCACGGGAGAATCTTTACACGTTTGAGAGAAATCAACGATTCTTGGAGAGAGATTGAAGAGCTTTTGCCGGAAAGTCATTCTTGATCTTTGATTGTGAGATTTCTCTATTCCATTGTTTTGGTTGTGATTTGTGAACACATTACTGAGTTGTTTAAGAGATACATTGAATAGAATTGACAATTGTTTACAGATTTGACGAGTTATTGAATTATTCGTTCAAGATTTGGTTTCTTTGCGATTTTTCACTCAAGAATTAATTTGATTCGATTTTGAAAATGGTTGGCTAAAACCATTGTGATTCCGGGGAGAATAGTTGATGATTAAGGCTTAGATGATGATAGACTGAACTCATTCAAACATTAGGACCCTGAGAATTTAGATTTTGGTTTTGCGACAAACAGGAAAATCGGGCTGTTCTTGAGGAAAATCGGCCGATTTTCTTATGAACAGGGCGATTTATTCTTCTGACGAACTTTAATTGAATTAATCTTTAATCAAAACCAATCCTTGCCTAAACCCCAATCTTGATTAACCTTTATATCCTCTAATTGAATGTATGAAGGCACTTCAAACCTCTTTCTATATTTAATAGATAAAGATTGCAAGAATTTGGGTAATAAAGAGACTCATCATCCTTTATTAAGAAATTAAACGTGCTTCCTAATCTTTACTTTGGAGAGTCATATCCTGGAGTTTTAGATAGTTAGTTTGATCATAATTCTTATCTTTAGATCTTTCTATATTGCAGCCTCAACAACCCTTATAGAGAGAACCTATAGATTAGTCATATAGGTTTCAGAACTTCATCGTACGAATCCTACTTTTGAACGTTTAATCTTGGTATTATAAATTCTGTCCTAAATCTATAGAAGTATCTTGAATCGAAAGCCTAAATCGGATACTTGAATCCTTGGAATCATTTCTCTCTTATTAAATCACAAAAGTTTTTACACTTCTGCTAGATAACTGATTTCGAATTTATTCTCACCAAATCCCTGAGTTCGACTCTGGAATTCTTACCTTTCTACAGCCGATCCGTACACTGCGGGTTCGCTTTGCTTTTGAGTTCTAGATATAAATTTAAGACTTTGACGCACACTCTTTTGAGCGAACAAGTTTTTGGCGCCGTTGCCGGGGATTTGGTCTAGATCAAATCCGGTTTTCGGTTGTCTAGCTTGGGAGCTCTTGCTCTTGTGATTTGATTTGTCTACTTGAGTGATTTTGCAGGTTCTTTAAGTATATGCGAAAGATTAGATCCACTAAAGATCTAATTCCTTTCGACCCCGAATTAGAAAGAACTTTGAGGAGAAAGTTGAAGGAGAAGAAAATGGCCGAAAACGATGAGAGAAACTACAAGGCTGAATTGAACGAAGCTCAACGCCAACTCCAACTAAGCGAGAAAGCTCGAAAGGAAGCTGAAATAAGTCATCAATTTCAAATTGATGAACTAAGAGCTATGATTTTGGACATGAAGTTGGAATCGAACGCCTCCAAGAAGAAGAAAGTCAAGACACCAACTAAGTCCATTCGAGATGACTCATCCGATGATGACGGGATTGATCCGGATATGCCGGAACTTGAAGAGATTGATCCATCACTCCGTCCTAACCGAAACACTCCAACACCTAAGGTCGTCCCTCGCATTACGACTAGGAATGTTAGAGCTGCTAATAACGAAGATAGACCCCGAACTTTGGGGCAACGGATGGATCCTATTCAGCAACCGCGCCGTTTAGGTGTGGACTTTGGAGCTGAAGACATTCAGGAGTTTAGCTTCTCACCACAAGTCATTACTATGGTCCGCCAAAGTCAATATGGCGGAGCAAGTACTGAATCTCCGCATCAACACTTGCAGAATTTCGAAATTCTCATGGAGACTATGAAGCCGAAGAAGGCTACTACAAGCAACTACAAGATCAAGCCATTCTTCTTCTCTTTGAAGGACAAGGCTCTAGCTTGGTACCAAACACTTCCGGCTGCGAAGTTAGCTACATGGGAGGAACTGTCTTCGGAATTCCTCACCAAGTTCTTTCCGCCATCCAAAACAGCGGAATTAAGAGGTAAAATAAATGCTTTTTCTATGAAACCTAACGAAAGCTTGTTTCAATCTTGGGAAAGGTTTCAAGATCTCTTGTTGGATTGCCCACACCATGGCATTTCCAAGCTGGAATTATTAGAGATCTACTACAAAGGGTTGGATACGGAGACACAATTCAACCTCCAATCTCTATCCTGCGGTACATTTATGGATATGAGAGAGGATGATGCTTGGGACTTCATTGAGAAGCAAGCCCAAGTGATTGAGAAGTATTCCCACCGTAAGGTGGAATCAAGTAACCGAAATCAAGGCGATCCGGGAGCCAAGTTGAATCAAGCGGCTCAAACACAAATATTCTCCCTCAAGGATGACATCAAGGAATTGAGGGAAGTGCTCAAAACGAGTCTTCAAAGGACTCAAGAGCAAGAAGCCAACTACATGGGGCGAGACAACAACCAAAGGAATGATAACCGGAATTCCAATTGGAGCAACAACAACAATAACAACCGAAACTCCAATTGGAATAACAACAACAACAATAGGAATTCGAATAACAACAATTGGAGGTCAAATCAGCAAGGTTCAGGTAATCCTTACTCACATGCCGAAAAAGCTCTAACACCTCCATCTTCTTCTACTCCTTCTACAAGCCAGGGACAATCAAGCGGATCAAACAAGCCGGATCCTATGCTAGAAACGATCCTAGGCAAGCTACAAGGATTGGAGAGTTACATAACTTCGGTTGACAAAGCCCACAAAGCTTTAGAAAACCAAGTATTCAACAAGGCCGGAGAAGTTCCAAGAGATCAAGGGAAACTTCCCGGAAAGACAGAAGATAACCCAAAGGGAAGGGTTATGGCCATAACTACTAGGAGTGGGAAGACAACCGCCGACCCTCAACCCAAAGTAGTTGATACTTCCACAAAAGAAGGAGAGGCAAAAGAGAAGGAAGAAGTCTATGTTCCTCCTCCCGCTTACAAACCACCTCTACCTTTTTCTCAATCTAGAGCGCGAGCACGCCTAGATAAACATTTCGGTAAGTTTGTTGAACTTATGAGTAAGCTCCATATTAACATACCTTTTATGGATGCGATTTTAGGTATGCCGGCTTACGGGAAATTCCTCAAGGAGATCCTCTCCAACAAGAGGAAGTTGGAAGATATAGGTGAAGTCAAGATGAGCATGGAGTCATCCGAACTCATCAAGACTATGACGGAGAATATGCCACCCAAGCTCCGCGATCCAGGATCTTTTTGCATACCCATCACCTTGGGAGAAGCTACCTATGATGCTCTTTGTGACCTTGGAGCAAGTGTGAGTATCATACCTCTAGCTCTTTGCAAGGCAGTTGGTCTAGGAGAGCCTAGACCGGTGAAGATCACACTCTACATGGCTGATCGTTCCACTACTAAGCCGGTAGGAATATTAGAAGACATCCCGGTAAAGCTAGGTAAGTTTTACATACCTATAGACTTTGTCGTTCTTGACATACCTGCAGATTATCCAGTTCCCATCATCCTTGGGAGACCATTCCTCGCCACATCTGGATGTATGGTAGATTGCAAGAACGGCCAGCTATCCTTCCACATAGGTGAAGAAAAGATAGAGTTCATACTATCTTCCTTAATCAAGGAGCCGGCCTTGAAAGATGACGTTTTTGAAGTTGTTGAGGAAGAAGAGTCTAGAGAAATAGTAAGCTCGATCTTAATGAAAGACTCCCTTCAAAAGGTTCTTAGCATGAGTATCATGGAGGAAGGGGTGGAACATGACTGCAATGAGGATGTGAAAGCATTAAATGCTATGGATGAAGAACAAGAAGCAAAACTTGAAGAGCTAGAGAAGACTCCGGAAATTGTGAAGAAAATCGACCTGTCTCAAAAAGATCGTCCGATTTTTGCAGATTCAGAACGATTATTTTCGACAGAAACTAAAATCGACCTACCAGAAATAAATCGTCCGATTTATGAAGAGGTAGCACGATTTTTCCCGACAGAAACTAAAATCGACCTGACAACAATAAATCGTCCGATTCAGAAAGAGGCAGCACGATTTTCTCCAACAGAAACAAAAATCGTGCAAAAGATCGACCGATTTATTCCAGATGTGGTCGATTTACTGAGTAATTCTATGGCTTCTCCGAACTTCACCGCAGCCACTTCCGAATCTAATAATGAGGTACCCACACCTATAGAGACCTCCTCCACAAAATCAGAAAGTCACGATTCATCACCAATCAAGGTACCTCCATCCCTAGAATTGAAGCAACTCCCCACGCACTTAAGGTACGCATTTCTCGGTACTAATTCCACATACCCAGTAATAGTCAATGCAAATTTGAATGATGATGAATTAGAAAAGCTCATGCATGTTTTGAAGCAACATAGGAAAGCATTAGGTTACACCATTGATGATTTAGTAGGAATAAAACCTTCTCTATGTATGCACAAAATACTAATGGAAGAGGATTACAAACCTTCACGCCAACCTCAAAGACGGTTAAACCCGGCAATGAAGGAAGTCGTGAAGAAAGAAATCCTTAAGCTACTTGATGCAGGTATCATCTTCCCTATTTCTGATAGCAAATGGGTGAGTCCGGTACAAGTAGTACCCAAGAAAGGAGGCATTACCGTTGTTGCCAACAAAAACAACGAACTCATCCCTACACGGACAGTTACAGGGTGGCGAATGTGCATCGACTACCGCAAACTGAACGTGGCCACGAGGAAGGACCACTTCCCCCTTCCTTTCATTGATCAAATGTTGGAGAGGTTAGCCCAACATGCCTACTTTTGTTATTTAGATGGATATAGCGGTTTCTTTCAGATACCAATTCATCCGGATGATCAAGAGAAGACAACCTTTACGTGCCCATGGGGTACGTTCGCTTATAGAAGAATGCCATTCGGTTTATGCAACGCTCCAGCCACCTTCCAAAGGTGTATGATGGCAATCTTCTCCGAATACGTAGAGAATATCATGGAAGTCTTCATGGACGACTTTTCGGTATATGGTTCTTCCTTTGATAACTGTCTCTATAACCTTTCACTAGTTCTTAAGAGATGTGAGGACACTAACTTAGTCTTAAACTGGGAAAAGTGTCATTTCATGGTCACTGAGGGAATTGTGTTAGGTCACTTAGTGTCAAAAAGGGGAATAGAAGTAGATCGATCAAAAATAGAGACCATTGAGAAATTACCACCCCCTTCATCAGTAAAAGGAATTAGAAGCTTCTTAGGACATGCAGGCTTCTATAGGAGATTCATAAAGGATTTTTCTAAGATTTCAAAACCTTTGACTAATCTTTTGATGAAAGATGCGACTTTCGAATTCTCGAAAGATTGTCTAGATGCCTTTTGCAGGATCAAAGAAGCATTGATTTCGGCACCAATCATCCAACCACCCGATTGGACTCTTCCTTTCGAAGTCATGTGCGACGCAAGCGATGTCGCTATCGGAGCCGTTCTTGGTCAGAAGAAAGATGGTCGCACTCATGCCATCTACTATGCTAGCAAAACGCTAGATGAGGCTCAGTACAATTATGCAACTACGGAAAAGGAGCTTTTAGCCGTAGTATATGCATTTGAGAAATTTCGTTCCTATCTTGTAGGTGCGAAAGTGATAGTCTATACGGATCACTCCGCAATCCGATACTTATTCACGAAGAAGGATGCGAAGCCAAGGCTTCTAAGATGGATCTTACTCTTGCAAGAGTTCGATTTAGAGATCCGTGATAAGAAAGGATCGGAGAACTCCGTCGCCGATCACCTTAGTCGTCTCCCGCAGCTCACCAGCAAGTCAGATGAGCTTCCGATAGACGACTCCTTCCCTGACGAGCAGCTGCACGAAATTGAAGAGTGTCTTCAACACATATCACAAGGTAATGATCCATGGTTTGCTGACATTGTAAATTACCTTGTTTGTCAGGAGATTCCACCCGGACTTTCATACGCTCAAAAGAAGAAATTCTTTAGAGACGTCCGGCAATTCTATTGGAACGAACCTCTTCTATTCAAAAGAGGTCCAGATGGCATCTACAGGAGATGTATTCCCGAAGATGAGATAGATAGCGTCATCCGACACTGCCATTCTCTACCATGTGGCGGACATGCTAGTTCCCACAAGACTTGTGCTAAGGTACTTCGTTCCGGCTTCTATTGGCCTACACTTTTCAAAGATGTGCAAAAGTTTGTTGTTTCTTGTGATGCTTGTCAAAGGACAGGTAATATATCCAGGAGAAACGAGATGCCCCTCAACAACATACAAGAAGTAGAGATCTTTGATGTATGGGGCATCGACTTTATGGGACCTTTCCCATCTTCATGCGGCAACCAGTACATACTCCTTGCCGTAGACTATGTCTCAAGATGGGTGGAGGCAATCGCTTCCCCTACTAATGATGCATTGGTAGTGGTGAAGTTCCTCAACAAGACGATCTTCCCAAGGTTCGGAACTCCCCGAACCATCATTAGTGACGGAGGAACGCATTTCACAGCCCGTCGATTCGAGACTCTATTGGCAAAGTATGGGGTGACCCATAAGATAGCTACACCCTACCATCCGCAAACCAGCGGACAAGTCGAGATATCCAATAGAGAGATTAAAGGGATCTTAGAGAAAACTGTCTCTAAAACAAGGAAAGATTGGTCAATGAAGCTTGACGATGCGCTATGGGCATACAGGACAGCCTTCAAAATGCCAATAGGTACGACTCCCTATAATCTTGTTTATGGTAAATCATGTCATCTTCCTGTAGAGCTAGAACACAAGGCTTATTGGGCTATCAAGTGGCTCAACTTCGACATGAAAGAAGCCGGAGAGAAACGGCTCTTAGACATCAATGAGCTGGATGAGCTCCGACTGAATGCGTATGAGAACGCAAAGATTTACAAAGAACGGACAAAGCGCTGGCATGACAAGCACATCATCCCGAAAGACTTGAAGGAAGGAGACCAAGTCCTCCTATTCAATTCAAGGCTGCGTCTATTTCCAGGTAAGCTCAAATCCCGTTGGACAGGACCTTTTGTGATTAAAAGAATTTTCCCCCATGGTGCAGTTGAAGTATGGGGTGAACAAAGCGGAAATTTCAAGGTTAATGGCCAAAGGTTGAAGAAATACACACCGGAAGCTCCGGTCGAGGAGATAGCTCCTATCCTCCTCCATTGAACACAACATCATACACCGTCTAGCTAAAAGACGATAAATAAAGCGCTTCTTGGGAGGCAACCCAATGATAGTATAGTTTTCCCTTCTTTCCCTCGCTTAAGTTAGAATAGATTAATTGTTTTGATTCTTCGTTTTTACCTTTTTATGTTCCTCGATGCACTCTTGGTTTGTCGTGTCATTAATCGCAGGAAACTAGGTTCAAATTTGAGAGATTCATGAAGCATGGAGCACAATCGAGTTATATCATCAAGATCCAAGAAAACAAGGAAGAAAATCGATCTACCATAAAAAGATCGTCCGATTCTGTAACAGAGCAAGACGATTTTTCACAACAGAAACAAAAATCGACCTAGAGATCGACCTGCCAAGAAAAATCGTCCGATTTTTTCTGTCAGAGAGAAAAATCGCCCCGACAAATAAATCGACCAGAAAAATCGGCCGATTTTCTTCAGAAATTGTCGACCCTATATAAAGACTTCACACTCGATCTTCTTCATTCTCACACCTTCAACTCGCGATTTCCCTCTCTCAAGAACGCCGAAAAATCGCCACACCCCCAAATCCTCATTCCTTAACCATTTCAAGAGATTCTTGGCTCCAAACTGAAGCATTTTCAACAAGGAACACGGATCTACCAACAACACGCACGGCAATCGACTACTCCACAAGGAATTCAGGTTTTTCTTTCCAAAACCTAAGTTTTCTCACTTGAAATCGAAGTTGCTTAGGAAGTGCTTTGTTGTTGGAATTGATAGAGGAATTTGCTTAGGATTCATCATAGAGAACTGTGTGTGGTGATAGATTGAACAGAACTTTACAGAATTGTGAGAATCGTTGAAATCGAGATAAAAATCGACCCAGCCCAGAAAAATCGGCCGATTTTTGTGAAGAACAGGTCGATTTTTAGGACTTAGAATGGATCTTGTCAAGAGGATAACTAGAAACACGGGGAAGAAGAAGGGATCTTCTTCCAGAGCCCCCAACCCACCACCACCACCACCTACCAACATCCCTAGGCTCCCTCCTCCACTATCCAAGCATAAGAAACGCTATGAACGCATTATAGATCGCCCATTCACCCCTCCTCGTTACATAGTGCTCGATGACTTAGATTCGCTATATGTTCGAGAGGATGTTGATATGATGCTTGATAGAGCAGGGTTGAGACAGTTTGCTACCATCAGGGAAGATGCTTATAGGGAGATCACCCTAGAATTCCTTAGCACATTTGAGCATGATCCTAGGGAAAGGATGGTCACTTTCCGCCTCATGAGCCAAGACCACACTTTGTCTATTGATGCTTTTGGCGACTTGTTTGGCTTCTCTTCTTCACATGCAGGCACATTTGCTAGAGGCACCAGCGCTAGTGATTTTTGGGAGGCTATTTCCGTAGGAGAGTACGGCGGGGATAAGTGGAGACCCGGAAACTCTAAGGAGACAAGCATGTACAACCTTTCCTTCAAGGTAGTACATAGGATACTCAGTGAGAGTTTGTTTGCCAGGACCGAGACCCCGCAGAAGCTCAAGGCTGATGAGCTTTTTATCCTCTACTGTATGGCATCTACCACCACTCCCGACATCGCCACCATGCTTGCTGACTATCTAGGAAAGATAGCCAACAAAGCTAAGGGCGACATTTGTGCAGGAGGCTTAGTCACTCACGTGGCTAGGACTCTAGGTTATGACTTCTCCGGATGCACTCTAGCTGAGAGTGCCCTCCCTTTAGGCTCACAGAGGTTGGTAGTCCGACAGGTCTTGATTCCTCGAGGAAGAGGAACTCTTCATGTACCGATGCCATGGCACAGGGATCCGAAGAAGAAGCCATCCGAGATCATATGGAAATCCGAATACACCATTCGGAATACAAGGAACTGGAAGGAGACTTTTGAGGCGATGCTTGAGGAGCTCTCACCTCCTACTTATTATGATGATGATGCAGGTGACTCAGATGAGGAGGATGAGGATGGCGGACAGGAGACCATGCTCGAGTTTGAGAGTGATACTCATAGCGGACACGCTACAGACGCCATGGACACTGACACTCATGGAGTAGGACCGAGCAGGACTAGCAGACAGGATGAGGAGACGGAGGATGACATGCAGCCACCTCGACACTCCTATGCACATGCCCCAGGCCCTAGACGAGGACGCCGAGCTCCACGCCATTTCAGGGAGCTAGTCACTAGCTTCCAGAGCCTCAGCACCGACTACCATGCCCTCCGCACCGATTATGACACTCTGAACACACAGTTCAGGAGCTACAGGGAGGAGACAGACGCTAGGCATTCATCCTATGACGGCCAGATGAGGGACATGTACTACCACCAGTTCGGCCACTTCTACGATCCCTCCGCACCGATGTATCCATATCCACCACCTCCACCACCGACAGAGGATTGAGCTTCCACTCCTTTTACATTGTAAGTATTTTTCTCCTTCTTATGCTTGATTTTCACATTGGGGACAATGTGGATGTCAAGTATGGGGTGGGGGTACTTACAATACCTTACTTTTCATTCTAGCACTCTATGTACTTTCCACTACTCTTGACAAATTGGCTTGTAATAACTCTTGCACTACTTGCTTTCTATTACATCACTTGCATTTGCATGACCTTTTTCAAAACTATGAATTTTCAAAAAAAAAAAAAAAAAAATTTTAAGTGCTTCTTATATGGAAATGACCTCTATGATGAATATTGTGTATATGGATAGGCAAAAAGATGCTTAGTTATGTTGAGATCTTGACTATAGCATGAATGAAATTGCTTTTGTTACTTGAATACATGAATAAGTTATATGATTTAGTTGTTTTGATGAGAGAATGAAATAATAATCGAAGCTATATTGCAAGTTCTTTTGCACCATTTAAGGATGACTAAGGCAATTCACTTCTTTTCTTTTCTCATATCTTGATCATGCTAGCTCCTCAATGAATTATGTAACCCTCCTCTTACCATCCGGGAATTAGGATAGGCGACTGAAAAAGGCATGTTTGATGTGGGAGGGCCAAGGAAAATGTATTGAAAAAGTGCAAAAATTTCATAAGTTTGGGGACGTTGAACATGAGGATGAGTAACTCGGCACCATTCACATAGCCGGGTGTTTGTGTCTTGCCAAAGTCCGATTGAACGACAAGTCCTAACGGGATATGGTATGTGCATCAAGGGTTTGAGGCATCTCGAAATTGAGAAACGCCAATCTCCTAGGCTTCGGTTTTTGTGCACCGCTGTCCATACTCTCAAAAAAAAAGTAAAGTATAAAGAAAGCAAAGCTTTCTACATGCAAAGCATGTGCAGTGAAGAAAATTCTTGAAAGTGTTATGTGTTTCTCTTTCCCGGATTAGCACCACAATTGCCAAAAAGAATTCCTTCCCTTAATACGTTTCTTGAACCCTTTCTTTGATTAGAAGACCTTGAGACTTTTATGCATGTGTTCAAGACTTAATGGCTTAGATTTGTTTGAATTTGATTGCCTCTACACCTCTATCATGTTCTTTATTTATGGCTTCAAGGAAGAAAAGGGAGTTTATTCATCTTATAGTCATCATTGATACATTCTTTGCCCTTTTATGCCTTGAAATTTCACTTTGAGGGTGATCCAATAAGAAGAAGCACTACCAAAAGAAAAGTTTTTGATTTTCATACATACATAATCCATGACATCTTTTATTCTAAATTTGAGTCTTGCTTAGGGACAAGCAAGAGGCAAGTATGGGGTATTTTGATGACATGAATTATGTACCATCATATTCATGCACATTGCAGCACATTATCTCTCTTTACCTTGCATTTAGAAGGATTTTGCGTACCTTTTATGTTCCATTCAATCAATTGTCGGAAATAGAGGTCTACACGAGATTTTTATGAATTACAGGTAAATAGAGTTGAATTGGAAGCAATAATGAAGCAAGAAGCGTCCAAGGATGTTAAGGAAGCTAAAGGAGCCATTGAAAGATCACAAAATGCTAAGGAATTGCAAAGGAGAAGCATAGGAGACGAAGCAAAAGAAGAACACTTTCTGTTGAAGAAAATCGTGCCAACATATATAAAAATCGGACGATTTTCATTGGATGAAATTGAACGATTTTGCACCTAAATCGACAAGGTCGATTTTCTTCACGATTCAGCCAAATGAAAAGACGACATAAAGCCCAATTAATTTGGGCTAGAGAAGAGTTTTGCCAAACGGCCCATCTGCAAGAAACTATAGAGGAGAACCCTACGAACGAAAACGAGGAGGTCGCACGGGAGAATCTTTACACGTTTGAGAGAAATCAACGATTCTTGGAGAGAGATTGAAGAGCTTTTGCCGGAAAGTCATTCTTGATCTTTGATTGTGAGATTTCTCTATTCCATTGTTTTGGTTGTGATTTGTGAACACATTACTGAGTTGTTTAAGAGATACATTGAATAGAATTGACAATTGTTTACAGATTTGACGAGTTATTGAATTATTCGTTCAAGATTTGGTTTCTTTGCGATTTTTCACTCAAGAATTAATTTGATTCGATTTTGAAAATGGTTGGCTAAAACCATTGTGATTCCGGGGAGAATAGTTGATGATTAAGGCTTAGATGATGATAGACTGAACTCATTCAAACATTAGGACCCTGAGAATTTAGATTTTGGTTTTGCGACAAACAGGAAAATCGGGCTGTTCTTGAGGAAAATCGGCCGATTTTCTTATGAACAGGGCGATTTATTCTTCTGACGAACTTTAATTGAATTAATCTTTAATCAAAACCAATCCTTGCCTAAACCCCAATCTTGATTAACCTTTATATCCTCTAATTGAATGTATGAAGGCACTTCAAACCTCTTTCTATATTTAATAGATAAAGATTGCAAGAATTTGGGTAATAAAGAGACTCATCATCCTTTATTAAGAAATTAAACGTGCTTCCTAATCTTTACTTTGGAGAGTCATATCCTGGAGTTTTAGATAGTTAGTTTGATCATAATTCTTATCTTTAGATCTTTCTATATTGCAGCCTCAACAACCCTTATAGAGAGAACCTATAGATTAGTCATATAGGTTTCGGAACTTCATCGTACGAATCCTACTTTTGAACGTTTAATCTTGGTATTATAAATTCTGTCCTAAATCTATAGAAGTATCTTGAATCGAAAGCCTAAATCGGATACTTGAATCCTTGGAATCATTTCTCTCTTATTAAATCACAAAAGTTTTTACACTTCTGCTAGATAACTGATTTCGAATTTATTCTCACCAAATCCCTGAGTTCGACTCTGGAATTCTTACCTTTCTACAGCCGATCCGTACACTGCGGGTTCGCTTTGCTTTTGAGTTCTAGATATAAATTTAAGACTTTGACGCACACTCTTTTGAGCGAACATCGGGCATGGCGAGACCATCATCGGGCATTACAAGGCCATGACAATGCCACTCTCGGACATGACAAGGCCATCGTCGGGCATGACAAGGCCATCGTCGGGCATGACAAGGCCAACGTCGGGCATGGCAACGACGGCGTCGGGCCTGGCAAGGCAATCTTCGGGCACGCCAAGTCCATTGCCGGCATGACAAGGCCATCGTCAGGGATGACAAGACCAGCGTTGGGCATGACAAGGTCATGACAAGACAACTCTCGGACATGACCATGCCATCGTCGGGCATGACAAGGCCAGTGTCGGGCATGACAAGGCCGGCGTCGGGCATGACAAGGCCGGCGTCGGGCTTGACAATGCCAAGTCAAGGCCACTCTCGGACATGACGAGGCCAGCGCCGGGCATGACAAGGCCAACGTTGGGCATGACATTGCCATCGTCGGGAATGACAAGGCCATCGTCGGGCATGGCAAGGCAAGCGTCGGGCATGACAAGGCGATCGTCGGGCATGGCAAGGACGGCGTCGGGCATGGCAAGGCAATCGTCGAGCACGCCAAGTCCATCGCCGGCATGACAAGGCCATCGTCAGGCATGAGAAGGCCAGCGTCGGGCATGACAAGGTCATGACAAGGCAACTCTCGGACATGACCATGCCATCGTCGGGCATGACAAGGCCAGTGTCGGGCATGACAAGGACA
>BSUD01000186.1:141344-165905 GCA_033239045.1 Fagopyrum esculentum
GCAAGGCAATCGTCGGGCATGACATGGTCATGATAAGGCCATCGTCGGGCTTGACAAGGTCATGACAAGGCCATCGTTGGGCATGTCAAGGCCACTCTCGGACATGACAAGGTCAGCGTCGGGCATGACAAGGGCACTCTCGGACATGGCAAGACCATCGTCGGCGATGACAAGGCAACTCTCGGACATGGCAAGGCCATCGTGGGGCATGACAAGGCCATCGTGAGGCATGACAAGGCCATCGTCGGGCATGGCAAGGCCAGCGTAGGGCATGGCAACGACATCCTCGCGCATGACAAGGCCAGCGCCGGGCATGTCAAGGCAACTCTTGGACATGACACTGTCATCGTCGGAAATGACAATGCCATCGTCAAGCATGAAAAGGCCAGCGTCGGGCATGACAATGGCACTCTCGGACATGGCAAGACCATCATCGGCCATGACAAGGCAACACTCGGACATGGCAAGGCCATCGTCGTGCATGACAAGGCCATCGTCGGGCATGACAAGGCCAGCGTCGGGCATGACAAGTCCAGCGTCGGGCATGGCAAGGCCATCATCGGTAATGACAAGGTCAAGACAAGGCAACTCTCGGACATGGCAAGGCCAGCGTCGGGCATGGCAAGGCCATCGTCGGCCATGACAAGGCCATCGTCGGGCATGATAATGCCACTATCGGACATGGCGAGGCAATCGTTGAGCTTGACAAGGCCATCGTCGGGCATGACAAGGTCATGACAAGGCAACTCTCGGACATGACAAGGACATCGTCGGGCATGGAAAGACCATCGTCGACCACGGAAGGACAGCGTCGGGCATGGCTAGTCCATCGCCGGGCATGACAATGCCACTCTCGGACATGGCGAGGCCATCGTCGGGCATGACAAGGTCATGACAAGGCAACTTTCGAACATGACAAGGAAAGTGTCGGGCTTGGCAAGGCCGTCGTCGGTCATGACAAGGTCATGACAAGGCCATGACAATGCCACTCCCGGGCATGGCGAGGCCACCGTCGGGCATGATAAGGCCAGCGTCGGGCATGACAAGGACATGACAAGGCAACTCTCGGACATAACGATGCCATCGTCGGGCATGGCAATGCTATCGTCGGGCATGACAAGCCCATCGTTGGGCATGACAAGGCCATCGTCGGGCATGATAAGGCAAGCGTAGGGCATGGCAAGGACATCCTCGGGCATGACAAGGCCAGCGCCGGGCATGTCAAGGCAACTCTCGGACATGACACTGCCATCGTCGGGAATGACAATGCCATCGTCGAGCATGAAAAGGCCAACGTCGGGCATGACAATGGCACTCTCGGACATGGCAAGACCATCGTCGGCCATGACAAGGCAACACTCGGACATGGCAAGGCCATCGTCGTGCATGACAAGGCCATCGTCGGGCATGACAAGGCCAGCGTCGGGCATGACAAGTCCAGCGTCGGGCATGGCAAGGCCATCATCGGTAATGACAAGGTCAAGACAAGGCAGCTCTCGGACATGGCAAGGCCATCGTCGGGCATGGCAAGGCCATCGTCGGCCATGACAAGGCCATCGTCGGGCATGATAATGCCACTATCGGACATGGCGAGGCAATCGTTGAGCTTGACAAGGCCATCGTCGGGCATGACAAGGTCATGACAAGGCAACTCTCGGACATGACAAGGACAGTGTCGAGCATGGCAAGACCATCGTCGACCACGGAAGGACAGCGTCGGGCATGGCAAGGCCAGCGTCGGGCATGGCAAGTCCATCGCCGGGCATGACAATGCCACTCTCGGACATGGCGAGGCCATCGTCGGGCATGACAAAGTCATGACAAGGCAACTTTCGAACATGACAAGGAAAGTGTCGGGCTTGGCAAGGCCGTCGTCGGTCATGACAAGGTCATGACAAGGCCATGACAATGCCACTCCCGGGCATGGCGAGGCCACCGTCGGGCATGATAAGGCCAGCGTCGGGCATGACAAGGACATGACAAGGCAACTCTCGGACATAACGATGCTATCGTCGGGCATGGCAATGCTATCGTCGGGCATGACAAGCCCATCGTTAGGCATGACAAGGCCAGCGTCGGGCATGAGAAGGCCATCGTCGGGCATGGGAAGGCTAGCGTCGGGCATGGCAAGGCCATCGTCGGGCATGACAAGGACAGCGTCGGTCATGGCAAGGCCATCGTCGGGCATGACAAGTCCATCGTCGGGAATGACAATGCCACTCTCGGACATGGCGAGGCCATCGTCAGGCATGACAAGGCCAGCGTCGGGCATGATAAGGTCATGACAAGGCAACTCTCGGACATGACAAGGACATCGTCGGCCATGGCAAGGCAACTCTCGGGCATGGCAAGGCCATCGTCGGGCATGACATGGCCATGACAATGCCATTGTCGGACATGACAAGGCCATCGTCGGGCATGGCAAGGCCAGCGTCGGGCATGACAAGGCCATGGCAAGGACACTCTCGGGCATGACAAGGCCAGCGCCGGGCATGACAAGGCAACTCTCGGACATGACACTGCCATCGTCGGGCTTGACAATGGCATCGTCGAGCATGACAAGGCCAGCGTCGAGCATGACAAGGCCATCGTCGGGCATGATGTTACGCTAAAAAGTGTGCACGCAATAAGCCTTAAATTTATACTCGTTATAATTATCCTACTTCTAGCGCACCCGCAGTGTACGGGACGTATGTAGCAAGATAAGTATTCCAAGGTCGAACACAAAGACTAAGGTGAAATCGAATTAAGTTGTGATTGATTTTAACAAGATCCAAGTCTAAAGAAAAGGAGCAAATAAAGGAAGAAAATCTCAATTGTTTTGGTTGTTTTTAGGTGATCACTTCGAAGATCAAATGCATGCAAACAATCAATCAAACTAAGTCGGAAAATTGGCACAAATAAACAAATCGAACAAGATGTTGATCAAGAGAAAGGGAAGACGGATTCTAGGGATTGGAAATTCCGGTTATGCATAGAACTCAAGTTATCTATTCATTCTTTGGATTGATTATGATATTTTGGGATTAAATGTTCCTAAAATGGGATCAATTACCGGGTAAGTCTCATGATCCAACTAATCCATGATAACACGATTTATAGCATAGTTTTAGGTGCACATTTAGGTAGAATTCTCGCTCAATCATGCATTGTCTAGCACTAGTCCAATACGTTTTGCACTCAAAACATGTATTTTGTCGAGATAGACGTCTACACGGACTTGTGTGCGTTTTGTAGGTATTTCGGGAAATTTCGGGCTAAAACGAGGCGTTTGAAGGCCGCTCATTCAGAGGACGCGTTTCCAACTCATTAGAGCACAAATAATGACTCAAGGAACCTTACAAACAAAGGTCATGCACCAAACCACAGCCTATTGAGCGTAAACAAAGTTTCTGTTAGAAATCACGGGTTCCTGGAGAATCACGGCCGTGGAAATGGCCGTGGTTTTTGCCAGATTCTCGTGACAGCTGTGCCACGACTCTCATGGCCAGCTCATGAAGAAATTGGTTATAAAAGTGGTCCTTGAATGTTGTTAGAGGCAGCGGGGATTTTGGGGTAGTTTTGGGGGCAGCTCACACATTCTCTATTGCTCTTGAACAAAATATATTCCAAGGAGAAGAAGGATTTTTTCTAGGTAGGAAAGTGCAAGAAGAAGAAGAAAGGAGCCATTGCCATTGAAGAGGAGAGGAGAAGACACACCTAACTCTTGTATTTCGGATTTATTTCTAGAAGTTTTTGAACCCTTGAACCTTCCTTTGGAAGGGTTGTAAGTCATCCTAAATTCAATCTTCAGATTTGGATTCTATTTGGAGTTTATTTGTTCATCTTCTTCCTCTTATTTCTCTTGCTATGGAGACCATGAATCTATGCTTGTTTGTTTTGAATCCCAATATGAATGTTGTAGGCTAGATTGATGTGATTCTAGGGTTAGGAAAGGAAGGTTATGGCTAGATCTATGATAGGATGAACTTAAATTTGCCTTTGGATGATTTTTGTTTATGGACGTAGCTACTGTTAGGAATCACGGGTAGTTCTTGAAGAACCACGGCCGTGGTTTCTGTAGAACGAACCGTGATTTTCCTGGACTCGAAGGATTTCACCTTAGGTTCATAAAATTGTTGAAACCCTAAGTTTTTGCTAAGTTTAACCTACCCTAGGGTGTCCTAGTGTAGAGACTAAGCGTTAGGAGAGACTTACCCGGTAATCCTTGCCCTTGGAATCCAAATAGTAAAGCCTTAGGTAATGGTGAGCCTAATAAGCCTCCATTGGATTTAGTGTGCTAGGATAGTTGCTTAGAACTTCCCTTTCCGAGACTTACCCGGTAAGGATAGGTTAGACCTCTAGGTAAAAATCCGGTTTGAGTTTAAATCCTATCCTTAGGTTCTTAGAAGCTTAACCGGTAATGAGACCTTAGGAGTGGACTAGTTGATCAAGAGACTTACCCGGTACTTGATCCCATTTTAGAAACACTAAATCCCAACACATCATAATCAATTCAAAGAATGAATAGATAACTAGAGATTATGCCATAACCGGAATTTCCAACCCCTAGAATCCGTTTTCTTTCTCCCTTGATCACGCTTTGTTCGATTCGTTTATTTGTGCCGATTTTTCCGATTGAGTTTGATTTGATTGTTTGCATGAGTTTTTGATCCTTGATTTGATCATCTAAAACCAACAAAAACAAATTGCGATTTCTTCCTTTCTTGCTTAGATTAGACCTTGCTAAATTCAATCACAACTTAGTTCGATTTCACCTTAGTCTTTGCGTTCGACCTTGGAGTACTTATCTTTCTACATTCGTCCCGTACACTGCGGGTGCGCTAAGAATTAGGATAATTATAACAAGTATAAATTTAAGGCTTATTGCGTAAACACTTTCTAGCGTGACAAGTTTTTGGCGCCGTTGCCGGGGACTAGGTCTAGATTGAGTCTATTTTGTGATTGATTCTAGTGTAGATCTTTCTTGTTTCTTTTGATCTCTTTTTGGTTTGTGTCTTTGCTTTTCAGGGCATCTACTTCTCTTTAGGTGTATGCGAAGATCTCGTGACAAGGATCTAGCTCCATTCGATCCCGAACCGGAGAAAACCCTTCGATCTAGATCTAAGAACATCCGAAAAGAGAGAGAGATGGCCGGTAGAAATCTTCAAGCTGAATTGGATGAAGCCTTAGAGCAAATAAGGCTAAGAGATGAGCTCTTAGAGGAAGAGAGGAGACTTGCCAATGAGAGGCAAGAGGAAACAAGGAGGGAGATTGAAGAGATTAGGCAAGCCCTTGTTCAAGGAGAGCTTAATCGCCGACAACCTCCACCACCTCCACCACAACCGCAACCGGCGGCCAATATTAGGGTTGTTCCCATTGCTATCGAGGAGCCACAAACCCTAGGGAGACGTATGGATCCGGCACAAAGAGCACACCGTCCGGGTGTGAATCTAGGAGATCCCGCAACCCACAACTATGAGCTCCGCCCTCAAGTTCTTCAAATGATCAGGCACAATCAATTTGGAGGGATGGAAGGAGAGTCCCCTCATCAACACTTGATGAATTATGAGATCTTGATGGAGACTCTTAGACCACCAAGATTGGAGAGCAACAACCATAAGCTAAGGGCCTTTTCCTTCTCTCTTAAGGACAAAGCCTTAGCTTGGTATCAATCTATTCCACAAGGAAGAGTTGGAACATGGGAAGAGATGACAACCGAGTTCTTGACCAAGTTCTTCCCACCTTCCAAGACCACCGAGTTAAGAGGAAAGATCAATGCCTTTGTGATGAGGGATAGAGAGAGTTTGTTCAAGTCTTGGGAGAGATTCAAGGACCTTCTTCTAGATTGTCCGCACCATGGCATACCAAAGATTGAGCTATTGGAAATCTACTTCAAGGGGCTTGATGAAGATAGCCAATTCAAACTTCAATCACTTTCCGGTGGGACGTTTATGGAGAAACATGTGGATGATGCTTGGGAGTTTGTGGAGAAGCAAGCTCTAGTGATTGAGAAGTACTCGCATAGGAAGAGTGAAGGGAGGAAGGCGGGAGCATATGAGGTGAGTGAAGTCACCATGAGCAATTTCAAGCTTGACGCCATCAACAACGAGTTGAAATCCTTGAGAGAGTTATGCACTACAACCTTGAAGAGCCAAACAACTCCTCAAGCACCTCCACAAGCAAACTTGCCTTCCAAGGAGGTAGATGTCAACTACATGGGAAGAGGCAACTTCAACAATTACCAAGGCCCAAGGAGCTTCAACAACAACCGGCAATTCAACAATTACCGGCCAAACCACAACCATCCCGGATTTTCTTACTCTAATCCGGATGGAGCCTTGAACCCTCCCGCCTCCACAAGTGCAACTCCACCACAAAGAGCTTCACAAGAACCTCCACCCGGTTTTACTCAACCTTCAAAAGATAGGACCGAAGTCATGTTTGAACAATTGCTAGGAAGATTGAGTGGACTTGAGAGCACCGTCACTTCAATTTCTAAGGCTCAAAAAGTCTTGGAAGCACAAGTCTTTCAAAAGGCGGGTGAAGCACATAGAGATCCGGGGAAGCTTCCCGGAAGAACCGAAGACAACCCAAGAGGTCAAGTTTTGGCTATCACAACAAGGAGCGGGTTGAGCATGAAGGATCCTTTGCCCAAGGACCAAGCTAAGGGAAGTCAAGTAGTGGTAGAAGAGGGAAGGAAGCATGAAGATGGAGGGAACAGCAAGGATGTAGAGCCAACTTATGTGGCACCGCCTCCATACAAGCCACCACTACCGTTCCCGCAATCAAGAGCGAGAGCTCGATTGGACAATCACTTTGGTAAGTTCCTTGAACTAATGTCCAAGTTACATATTAACATTCCGTTCATGGATGCCATCTTAGGAATGCCGGCATTCGGAAAGTTCTTGAAGGAAATACTCTCCAACAAAAGGAAGTTGGAAGAGTATGGAGAGATTAGGATGACCAAGAGATCCTCGGAGTTGATCCAAACAATGAAGGAGGAGATGCCTCCCAAGCTAAGGGATCCGGGCTCTTTTTGTGTTCCAATTGGAGTAGGAGATGTGAAGTACGAAGCCCTTTGCGATCTTGGGGCGAGTGTAAGCATCATACCGCTTGCACTTAGCAACAAAGTCGGGCTAGGAGAGCCAAAACCGGTCAAGATGACCCTCTATATGGCGGACCGTTCCATCACTCACCCGGTTGGGATTCTTGAAGACATTCCGGTGCAATTGGGAGGATTCTATGTACCTATCGACTTTGTAGTGTTGGACATCCCGGCGGATTACCCGGTTCCCATCATCCTAGGAAGACCTTTCCTAGCCACATCCGGATGCTTAGTGGATTGCAAGAACGGGACTCTCTCCTTCAACATTGGAGAGGAGAACATCAAGTTCAAGCTGTCCACTATGATGAAAGGACCAACCCTTGATGAAGACATCTTCAACATAGTCGAGCAAGAAGAATCTAGAGAAATGGTGAGCTCGATTTTGATCAAGGATCCCTTGGAAAAGGTTCTCACCTTGAGTATGATGGAGAAAGACATTGAGGAGGATTGCAATGAAAAGATCAAAGCCTTGGAGGCATTGGAAGAGGAGCCAAGAGTTGGATTTGAGAGCCATGAAGAAATTGTGAACAGCTGCAAGTTCCACGGTCGAGATTTAGGAACCACGGCCGTCAAACTCTCTGGACAACTCCGAGAAACAAGCCTGGAAGGAACCACGGTCGTGAAAGTTGAACCAACCGTGATTCCAACCGTGGTTTCCCCTGAATCAGCCCTTAATGACGATCAAGCTTCTAGAAGCCAAGGGGAGTCTTCATTTGCTTTGGATTCATCTCATCCAATCTTATTGGGATCGTCTTCAACCGAAAAAGGTCCTCCCTCACTTGAACTCAAACCCCTTCCCTCTCATTTAAAATATGCATTCCTTGGTGATAATTCTACATATCCGGTGATTGTTAATGCATGCTTGAGTGATGATGAACTTGCTAAATTGCTACATGAATTGAGATTGCATAGGAAAGCCATTGGTTATACTATTGATGATTTGGTTGGTATTAAGCCATCTTTGTGCATGCATAAGATAATGATGGAAGATAACCACAAACCCTCTATAGAGCATCAAAGGAGATTGAACCCTATAATGAAAGAGGTGGTCAAAAAGGAAATCATTAAGTTGCTAGATGCGGGAATTATCTACCCTATCTCGGATAGTAAGTGGGTTAGTCCCGTTCATGTAGTACCTAAGAAAGGTGGAATGACAGTAGTAACTAATGAGAACAATGAACTAATACCTACTAGTGACACGGGCTGAGTATTCTCGAACTCACAACCGTGCGGCTCTTAGTCGTTGGTCTTGTCAAATGACTAAGTCAAGCCTTAAACTCGAGGGACTTGGTTGCGGAAGCGCTTGCTAGCGATGGCTAAGAAGCTTAGAGCTTATGTGAACAAGAGAACTTGATTACTTTGAGAGAACTATTACAAGTGTGCTTTGCATGGATGGTTTGCAAATGAGGGGAGGCCTCCCTATTTATAGTCTTGTCCACCTCCTTAGTTAGGAAGGATCCGGATTTACACAATCCTAGAGGGATCCGGATCCTTCTTGTTAGGAGAAGCCTTCAAGTTTCTATACAAATCCAGAACATTCTCTACAAGCCTTGGCAAGCTTAGAGAATTCCTGAGAGATCTAGAATATTCCGGCCTTGTCAAGACAATGCCGGGGTGGTCTCCGTGCTTCAAGAACCTTCCGGAACTCGGTCCGTGTCATTCTCCCCCACTGAATCTCGCGACGTCCTCGTTGCGGTTGCCTCGTATGCCTCGACCTTGTCCTTGAATTGCCATAGAGATTCAGCTGGTTCCCACGACATCTCGGTGTCGGGCAAATCCTTCCATCGGACCAAATACTCTAATCTTGGTCGTCGATACCGTTCCCGTTGCACACGGTCGGACACGATCTCTTGGACTTGTTTGTCAAATGAGGTCTTGATCCCCATTGGTGCCCGTTGTGCTTGTCCCCTTCCTTGGTCTTCCTTGTCTTCGTGGTATGGCTTGAGCATGCTCACGTGGAAGACCGGATGTATCTTGAACTTGGGCGGCAATTCTAACTTATAAGCAGTCCGGCCAATCCTCTTAAGAACTCTGAAAGGCCCCTCATATCGCCGGATTAAGGCTTTGTGTAGTCCCGTATGCCGCATGATGAAGTGAAGCTTGACCATGACTAAGTCTCCGACTTGATATTGCACGTCCCTCCGGTGTTGGTCCGCCCACTTCTTTGTCCGCTTGTTGGCTTTAACAAGACATGCTTGTGTCAAGTCCAACTCTTCTTGCCAACTTTTGGCAAACTTGTACGCCGCGGGAGTCGGTCCTTTGTAGCCCGTGACGATGGTACTCGGTGTGCATGGTTGAAATGCCATGACTATCTCGAACGGACTCTTACCCGTCGACTCGCTCCGTTGCAAGTTGTAGGAGAATTGAGCAACGTCGAGGAGCTTGGGCCAATCCTTCTGTGAGGCGCTCACATAGTGCCGTAGGTATATTTCGAGCAAACAGTTGGCTCTCTCAGTTTGTCCGTCCGTCTGGGGGTGGAAGGCGGTGGTGAACTTGAGGTCGGATCCGAGCATCTTGAATAACTCTGTCCAAAACTTGCCCGTGAATCGTCCGTCCCTGTCACTGATGATCGATTGTGGCAAGCCCCAATACTTGACCACGTTCTTCATGAATAGCTTGGCCGCCTCTTCGGCCGGGCATTCCTTGGTTGCGGGTATGAAGGTGGCATACTTGGAAAATCTATCCACGACAACCATGATACTTCCATAGCCTTCTGACTTGGGGAATCCGACGATGAAATCCATGCTTACGCTTTGCCAAGGATGCTCCGGTATTGGCAATGGCTCAAGTAGCCCCGCCGGCTGTCTTTGTTCGACCTTGTCTTGTTGGCACACAAGACATGTCCGGACGTAGGTCTCCACGTCGTCCCGCATCTGTGGCCAATAGTAGCGTTCTTCCATGAGTGCTAGGGTGCGATGTACTCCTGGGTGGCCCGCCCATTTGGAGTCGTGGCATTCGTGCATGACTTCCTTCCTTAGTCCCCCGTAGTGGGGCACGTATAACCGTTGTCCCTTTGTGTAGATCAGTCCACCTTCGGCCCAGAACCTCCTTGTCTTGCCTTCCTTGATGAGCTCCTTCAGGTTCTTGGCAGTCGGATCGTGGTCAAGTCCAATCTTGATCTTGTCCTCTATGGCCCCTTGTGGTCAGCTTATAGCGGCTAACTCGGCTTTGCGACTTAAGGCGTCGGCCACCACATTAGCTTTGCCCGGTTTGTACTCCAACTCATAATCAAACTCCGCGAGGAAGTCTTGCCATCTGGCTTGCTTGGGCGTCAACTTCTTCTGGGTGAGGAAGTAACTTGTCGCCACGTTGTCTGTCTTGACCACGAATTTTGACCCTAAGAGGTAGTGACGCCAAGTCCTTAGGCAGTGGACGATGGCGGTCATCTCCTTTTCTTGGACGGTGTAACGCCGCTCGGTGTCGTTCAGCTTTCGACTCTCGTAGGCGACCGGATGCCCCTCTTGCATCAATACTCCTCCAATGGCAAAGTCTGAGGCATCGGTATGGACTTCGAACGGCTTCCCGTAGTCAGGCAATGCAAGCACAGGTTCCTCGGTCATGGCCTTCTTCAGCTTTTCAAACGCCTCTTGACTCTCCATACTCCAAACCCAAGATGATCCTTTCTTGAGAATGTTTGTGAGAGGCGTAGTAATGTGGGAGTAACCATGAATGAAGCGCCGGTAATAGTTGGCTAGTCCCAAGAATGAGCGAAGTTCGGTTACCTTTGTCGGCGGCTCCCAATCGGCAATCGCTTTGACCTTGGCCGAGTCCATGCGAATCCTTCCCTTGCCGACAATATGCCCCAAGAACGGCACTTCCCTTTGGGCGAAGGCACATTTCTCCTTCTTGACGTACAACTCATGCTCCCGTAGTACTTGGAAGACTTGTCGAAGATGCTCCTTATGCTCCTTTAGACTTCGGCTATAGATGACAATGTCGTCCAAGTATACAACTACGAAATGATCAAGGAAGGGATGAAGTACCTTGTTCATTAGCGTGCAAAACGTAGCCGGTGCGTTCGTTAGTCCAAACGGCATGACTAAGAACTCGTATGACCCATATCTTGTGACGCACGCGGTCTTCTCCTCATCGCCCTCCGCGATCCTTACTTGATAGTAGCCCGATCTTAAGTCTAGCTTGGTAAACCACCGTGCCTCCCCAAGCCTATCGAAAAGATCTGCAATGAGCGGAATCGGGTACTTGTTTTTGATGGTGAGCTTATTGAGCGCCCGGTAATCGATGCACATTCTAAGGCTTCCGTCGTGCTTTCTTTGGAATAGCACGGGTGCTCCATATGGTGCCTTCGAGGGTCGGATGTAACCGGCTTCTAGCAACTCTTTAAGTTGTCTCCGTAATTCCTCTAACTCAGGTGGAGACATGCGGTATGGTGCTCGGGCGGGTGGTCGAGCATCGGTCATGAGTTCGATCTTGTGGTCGACCTCTCTCTTTGGTGGCAACTTCTTGGGTAACTCGGGGGGCATGACATCTTTGAACTCCTCCAACACTTGGCTTACTTCTGGGGGTGTTGGATCTTCCTCCTTGGGCTCATCTTCTAGCTTGAGCGCCGCTAGGAACGTGGGTTCCTCATGTTTTAGTCCCTTTGAAAGTTGGATTGCCGAGACTATCTTGGCGTTCGGTCCCTTTTCTCGATAGACCGGCACAATACAACGTTGTTGGGGGTCCAAGATACATATGCAGTTGGCAAACGGCACGAGTAGAGCATTTATACGATCGAGGAAGGCTAAGCCAATAACCAAGTCATAGTCGTCAAGCGGTATTACCTCGATGGTGGTCTTCCCAGACCAATCTCCCAACGTCATGTCTATTCCTCGTGCCACCCCCATGGTCGGGACCTCCTTTGAGTTCACCGTTTTGATCCACCCGTTGTTCTTGGTGACCTCTATCCCGAGTTTCTTGGCCGTCCCTTCTGACATAAAGACATCAGATGCCCCGGTGTCCACCAACGCGCTTAGTTTGGTTCCTCCTACTACGGCGTCTACAAACATCAGCCCCTTCTTGTTGGTGAACCGTTTAGTCTTGACCGAACTAAGCATCATGGCCCCGAGTTTCAATCTCTCTTCCTCGGGAGGGTCCTCATGTGCCATCATGGCATTGAGTTTGCTCTTGGTGGGACAATCTCTCATTCGATGCTCACCGTCACAAAGGTAGCATCGCATCGGCTTCCTCTCCATGGGTTGCTTGCCCTTCTCCCACTTGGTGTAACGCTCCTTGGGCTTGGATGAGTCTTTTGAGGAATCATCGTCACTCTTCTTCTGCTGTGACCGGCCCCTGCCTTGGTCTCCCCCACTTTTACCCTTGTCTCGGAAGGATCCGGGTCTTTCTTGGCTTTTGAACTCGATCAATGAGTCGGCCACCGTCATTGCCTCGGTTAGAGTTTGGATGTTCCGGCGTTGCAGTTCCTGTTTAGCCCAAGGCTTAAGTCCGTCCATGAAAGTGAAGAGGGCCTCCTCCTCACCCATGTTGGAGATTTGCAGCATGACCTCCGAGAACTCTTTAACATACTCACGAACGGTGCCACGTTGAGTGAGTCGACGAAGTCTAGCTCGAGCTTCGTCATTGGCGTAGGTCGGGTAGAACTGCCTCTTCAATTTTGCCTCAAACTCGGCCCAAGTAGTAATTTGGGCCCCTCCGGTCCTTTCACATGTCCTACGCCTCCACCAGAGCAAAGCAATATCACTAAGATATAGAGATGCGGTGCTCACCTTACGTTCCTCATCCGTGATTCCCACCACACGGAAATATTGGTCCATGCCCCATAAAAAGTTCTCAACGTCCTTCGCCGTCCGGCTCCCCTTGAACTCCTTAGGCTTTGGTGCGTCCATCTTTTGCACGGGAGCGGTCGCCAACATGCCCGCCCCGACGGCCGCCCTGCATGCTACGACCTCTTTCTTGAGCGCCTCGATCTCCTCGCGCATTTGCGCCACCAATGCCTCCAATGCATCGTTCCGCTTGGACAAAAGTCCTTGGGCCTCATTCACGGCACCTTGTAACCCGTCCTTGAGGGCGTCCATATCCTCCTTGACGTCCTCGACGGTGTCCACCATCTCGCCGTACTTGAGCTCCATCTTCTCCAAGCGAGCTTCGAAGTTCCCCATCATGTCTTTTGATGGTTCCCTTGACGGATCCCTGGGAGCCTTCTTGCCCTTCTTTCCTTGGGCGTTTGGGTCGACGATCCCGGACACACCTACGTCAGCCATCGCTTCTCCTTGGAACGAAATTGGCTCTGATACCACTTGACACGGGCTGAGTATTCTCGAACTCACAACCGTGCGGCTCTTAGTCGTTGGTCTTGTCAAATGACTAAGTCAAGCCTTAAACTCGAGGGACTTGGTTGCGGAAGCGCTTGCTAGCGATGGCTAAGAAGCTTAGAGCTTATGTGAACAAGAGAACTTGATTACTTTGAGAGAACTATTACAAGTGTGCTTTGCATGGATGGTTTGCAAATGAGGGGAGGCCTCCCTATTTATAGCCTTGTCCACCTCCTTAGTTAGGAAGGATCCGGATTTACACAATCCTAGAGGGATCAGGATCCTTCTTGTTAGGAGAAGCCTTCAAGTTTCTATACAAATCCGGAACATTCTCTACAAGCCTTGGCAAGCTTAGAGAATTCCTGAGAGATCTAGAATATTCCGGCTTTGTCAAGACAATGCCGGGGTGGTCTCCGTGCTTCAAGAACCTTCCGGAACTCGGTCCGTGTCACTAGGACGGTCACGGGATGGAGAATGTGTATAGATTATAGGAAATTGAACATGGCCTCTAGGAAAGACCACTTTCCCCTCCCCTTCATTGACCAAATGCTAGAAAGATTAGCTCAACATTCTCACTTTTGCTACTTAGATGGGTATAGTGGGTTTTTCCAAATCCCTATCCACCCCGATGACCAAGAGAAAACAACTTTTACATGTCCATGGGGTACATTTGCATATAGGAGAATGCCATTTGGGTTGTGTAATGCACCCGCCACCTTTCAAAGGTGTATGATGGCTATCTTTTCGGAATACATAGAAAATATCATGGAGGTGTTTATGGATGATTTCTCTGTTTATGGTTCTTCTTTTGATGATTGCTTGGCTAACTTGTCGTTAGTGTTACAAAGATGTGAGGAGACAAATCTTGTCTTAAATTGGGAGAAGTGCCACTTCATGGTAAGTGAAGGTATTGTGTTAGGACATTTGGTGTCTAACCGTGGCATTGAGGTTGATAGGGCTAAGATTGAAACAATAGAGAAGTTGCCACCACCTACCTCGGTGAAAGGGGTAAGGAGTTTCTTAGGGCATGCCGGTTTTTACCGGAGATTCATCCAAGATTTCTCTAAAATTTCTAAGCCTCTCACTAACCTACTAATGAAAGGTGTTGATTTTATTTTCTCCAAAGATTGTCTTGAAGCGTTTTGTAGGTTGAAGAACGCCTTGATCTCCGCACCTATCATGCAACCTCCGGATTGGAGTCTACCATTCGAGATCATGTGCGATGCAAGTGATGTGGCCGTTGGGGCCGTTTTGGGGCAAAGGAAGGAAGGGCGCACTCATGCTATTTACTATGCTAGCAAGACGCTAGACGAAGCCCAACTAAATTATGCTACTACCGAGAAGGAGTTGTTAGCGGTAGTGTATGCATTTGAGAAGTTCCGTTCATACCTTGTTGGAGCGAAGGTCATAGTTTATACGGATCATGCGGCGATCCGTTATCTACTTACAAAGAAGGATGCCAAGCCAAGGTTGATTCGGTGGATCCTTCTTCTTCAAGAGTTTGATTTGGAGATAAGAGATAAGAAGGGATCCGAGAATTCGGTAGCGGATCACCTTAGTAGACTCCCACCATTGGAGCTTGGGAAAGACAACATCCCGATAGATGATTCATTCCGGGATGAACAATTGCAATTGGTGGAAGAATGCTTATCCCAAGTGGCTAGAGGAAGTGAACCGTGGTATGCCGACATTGTGAATTACTTAGTGTGTGAGGAGGTGCCTCCCGGACTAACGTATGCACAAAGGAAGAAGTTCTTCAACAATGTAAGACATTACTATTGGAGCGAGCCACTTCTATTCAAGAGAAGCCCGGATGGGGTGCTTAGGAGATGCATACCCGAAGATGAAATGGAGAGTGTGATCCGGCATTGTCACTCCTTACCATGTGGAGGCCATGCTAGCTCACACAAAACGTGTGCCAAGGTATTGCAATCCGGTTTTTATTGGCCTAACTTGTTTAGAGATGTGCAAGGTTTTGTAGCGGCATGTGATGCTTGCCAAAGAACGGGGAACATCTCAAGGAGGAATGAAATGCCCTTGAACAACATCCAAGAAGTTGAGATTTTTGATGTGTGGGGTGTAGACTTCATGGGGCCATTCCCTTCTTCATGTGGAAATCTATTCATCCTATTGGCGGTGGACTATGTGTCAAGATGGGTAGAGGCAATCGCCTCTCCTACGAATGATGCCAAGGTGGTGGTGCGGTTCTTCAACCGGGTGATCTTCCCTAGGTTTGGAACACCAAGGGTGATCATTAGTGATGGAGGGAAGCACTTCACAAATAGGAACTTTGGAGCACTTTTGGCCAAGTATGGGGTGACTCACAAAGTGGCAACACCCTACCACCCTCAAACTAGTGGTCAAGTGGAGATCTCCAACCGTGAGATTAAAGCCATACTCGAGAAGACGGTGTCTAGAACAAGAAAGGATTGGGCCATGAAGCTCAATGACGCACTATGGGCATATAGAACCGCTTTCAAGACACCTATTGGCACCACTCCCTACAAGTTGGTTTATGGCAAGTCTTGCCATCTTCCGGTGGAAATGGAGCATAGAGCTTATTGGGCCATTAAGTGGCTAAACTTTGACCTCAAGGAGGCGGGAGAAAAGAGATTACTTGATATCAATGCACTTGAGGAACTCCGTTTGGAAGCTTATGAGAATGCCCGGATCTACAAGGAGAGAACCAAAAGGTGGCATGACAAGAGGATCATTCCAAAGGAGTTAAGTGAAGGAGATCTTGTCCTTCTCTTCAACTCAAGGCTAAGACTCTTTCCCGGAAAGCTCAAATCAAGATGGACCGGGCCATATGTGGTGAAGAAGATCTTTCCCCATGGAGCAATTGAAATAGGAGGGGAGCATTGTGGAAATTTCAAAGTGAATGGACATCGCTTGAAGAAATACATTCCGGGAGCACCGGTAGACATGATTGCCCCACTTTACCTTGCATAAACACTCCCGAGTTTGGTCAAGCTAATGACCTTAAAGAAGCGCTTGGTGGGAGGCAACCCATCGGTAACATTTTTCCTTCATTTTAGCTTAGATTTTTCTGTTTTTGTGTGCTTTGTGTGTTTTGTCTATTTTATGTGTGCTAGAACATTAGTGGCATTGGAGGCCTTTCTTGGAAATGATGATGATGAAACCCTCACCAATTATGGGTGGAGCGGACGCGGAACTTGGACGGCTAGCGGTGCCTAGCACGGGTTTCAAAGCTTGACGGATGCTTAGAGCTCCCTACCATGGTTGAAAGGATCATCCAACATCAATCCTCTTGAGAATTCCCAAATACCAAAGAAAACCATTTTACATTGTGAGAACCTTCTTTCACTCTCTTTACTTGTATACCACATTGGGGACAATGTGTTTCTAAGTATGGGGTGGGGTTTGCATGATCCTTTGCATGATGAGCATCTAGGATAGTTTAATATTTGCACATGTCTCGCATTGTACATACTTAAATCGAAAATCCCATAAAAATCAGAAAATTTTAAAATTTTTGTGCTTTCTAGGCTTGGATATGATCCTAATGATGAAAACTTGTCTTGTGATTGGCTATGAATGGCCTTATGTGTTAAATTGATAAATGCATATGTGGACTTGAACTACTTTTCTTGAATTCCATGAATGACTTGAGAGCATGATGATTGCCTAGAATGGATTGAGTATTGAAAATCGAAATTACATTATAGTTCTTGCATACCATCTAGGAATGAATAAGGCATTTCATCTTTCTCTACTTCTCATCTTGATCACGATTGCTTGAGCACCTCAATTGATATAAATTTGACCTCCTTTTAAACCCATCCGGGAATAGGAGCATGCTAGTGTGTTTGAATGTGTGAAAAGCAAGTGCGGGGTGAAGGTGTAATGAAAAGAATGTCGTGAATAGAATGCTGAAATTATTGTGGAAGTGTAGCCAAAATAGGTTTGGGGGCGTTGGTTTAAATGACAAGTAACTCGGTACACTTCACATGATCGGGTGTTGGTGCCTTGCCAAAGTCAAATGAACTAATAGCTCTAACGAGCTCTGGTATGTGTGCCCGGTGTGGATGCACCTCGAAAAAGAGAAAAAGCCCGAGGATGGCTAATCACCGAGGTTTCGGCTATTGTACACCAATGTCATTGTCTCAAAAATGAATCAAAGAAAAAGAAAAGAAAGCAAGATAGGGAAAAATATGCACTTGGGGGAAGTTGATCGAGGACAAGGAGTGAAGTTAGTTCCATTCCCGGATTAGCATCACATACCTAGAAAATTCCCCTTCCAATTACAACGTTTCTTGGCCTTTCATGTCACAAGCCCTTATGACCTACTTGCATGTTTGTAAGACTTAGTGGTTTAGATTGGATAGACTCTTGATCTTCTTGACATCTCCGTCCTCCCAACTCATGCATGTTTTTGAGTTAAGTACAATTGTCTTTCCATGACTTTATTGTTCAATACATAATTGCTTATTCAATGGCCATTTGATCATGACTATGAAGGTGATCCAATAGTAGAAGCACAAAACCAAAAAGATTTTGCCATTTTTCTGCATACATAAATCATGTCATCTCGTAATCTGTAGTTAGGAATTTGCTCGGGGACGAGCAAACCTTAAGTATGGGGTATTTTGATAACACGATTTATAGCATAGTTTTAGGTGCACATTTAGGTAGAATTCTCGCTCAATCATGCATTGTCTAGCACTAGTCCAATACGTTTTGCACTCAAAACATGTATTTTGTCGAGATAGACGTCTACACGGACTTGTGTGCGTTTTGTAGGTATTTCGGGAAATTTCGGGCTAAAACGAGGCGTTTGAAGGCCGCTCATTCAGAGGACGCGTTTCCAACTCATTAGAGCACAAAGAATGACTCAAGGAACCTTACAAACAAAGGCCATGCACCAAACCACAGCCTATTGAGCGTAAACAAAGTTTCTGTTAGAAATCACGGGTTCCTGGAGAATCACGGCCGTGGAAATGGCCGTGGTTTTTGCCAGATTCTCGTGACAGCTGTGCCACGACTCTCATGGCCAGCTCATGAAGAAATTGGTTATAAAAGTTGTCCTTGAATGTTGTTAGAGGCAGCGGGGATTTTGGGGTAGTTTTGGGGGCAGCTCACACATTCTCTATTGCTCTTGAACAAAATATATTCCAAGGAGAAGAAGGATTTTTTCTAGGTAGGAAAGTGCAAGAAGAAGAAGAAAGGAGCCATTGCCATTGAAGAGGAGAGGAGAAGACACACCTAACTCTTGTATTTCGGATTTATTTCTAGAAGTTTTTGAACCCTTGAACCTTCCTTTGGAAGGGTTGTAAGTCATCCTAAATTCAATCTTCAGATTTGGATTCTATTTGGAGTTTATTTGTTCATCTTCTTCCTCTTATTTCTCTTGCTATGGAGACCATGAATCTATGCTTGTTTGTTTTGAATCCCAATATGAATGTTGTAGGCTAGATTGATGTGATTCTAGGGTTAGGAAAGGAAGGTTATGGCTAGATCTATGATAGGATGAACTTAAATTTGCCTTTGGATGATTTTTGTTTATGGACGTAGCTACTGTTAGGAATCACGGGTAGTTCTTGAAGAACCACGGCCGTGGTTTCTGTAGAACGAACCGTGATTTTCCTGGACTCGAAGGATTTCACCTTAGGTTCATAAAATTGTTGAAACCCTAAGTTTTTGCTAAGTTTAACCTACCCTAGGGTGTCCTAGTGTAGAGACTAAGCGTTAGGAGAGACTTACCCGGTAATCCTTGCCCTTGGAATCCAAATAGTAAAGCCTTAGGTAATGGTGAGCCTAATAAGCCTCCATTGGATTTAGTGTGCTAGGATAGTTGCTTAGAACTTCCCTTTCCGAGACTTACCCGGTAAGGATAGGTTAGACCTCTAGGTAAAAATCCGGTTTGAGTTTAAATCCTATCCTTAGGTTCTTAGAAGCTTAACCGGTAATGAGACCTTAGGAGTGGACTAGTTGATCAAGAGACTTACCCGGTACTTGATCCCATTTTAGAAACACTAAATCCCAACACATCATAATCAATTCAAAGAATGAATAGATAACTAGAGATTATGCCATAACCGGAATTTCCAACCCCTAGAATCCGTTTTCTTTCTCCCTTGATCACGCTTTGTTCGATTCGTTTATTTGTGCCGATTTTTCCGATTGAGTTTGATTTGATTGTTTGCATGAGTTTTTGATCCTTGATTTGATCATCTAAAACCAACAAAAACAAATTGCGATTTCTTCCTTTCTTGCTTAGATTAGACCTTGCTAAATTCAATCACAACTTAGTTCGATTTCACCTTAGTCTTTGCGTTCGACCTTGGAGTACTTATCTTTCTACATTCGTCCCGTACACTGCGGGTGCGCTAAGAATTAGGATAATTATAACAAGTATAAATTTAAGGCTTATTGCGTAAACACTTTCTAGCGTGACAATCCACACCTAAGGTCTTATTACCGGTTAAGTCTCTAAGAACCTAAGGGTAGGAATTTAACACAAACCGGATTGTTTAATTAGGGATCTAACCTATCCTCACCGGGTAAGTCTCGGAAAGGGAAGTCCTAATCAACTATCCTAGCACATTTTAATCCAATGGCGGCTTATTAGGCTCACCATTACCTAAGGTTTTGCTATTTTAGATTCTAAGGGCAAGGATTACCGGGTAAGTCTCTCCTAACACTTAGTCGCTACACTAGGACACCCTAGGGTAGGTTGAACTCAGCAAAAACTTAGGGATTCAACAATTTTATGAATCTAAGGTAGATCCTTCGAACCAGGAAGAACCACGGTTTGTTCTACAGAAACCACAACCGTGGTTCTTCATGAACTACCCGTGATTTCTAACAGTAGCTACGTTCATAAACAAAAATCATCCAAAGGTAAAATTAATTCTATCCTATCATAGTTTTAGCCACAACCATCTTTTCCTTACCCTAGAATCACATCAATCTAGCCTACAACATTCATAGTGAAAATCAAGGCAAACAAACATAGATTCATAACCTTCATTGCAAGAATATTAGAGAAAGAAGATGAACAAATGAACTTTAAACACAATCCAAATCTGAAGATGAAATTAGAACGACTTACAACCCTTCCAAAGGAAGGTTTAAGAGTTCAAAAACTTCTAGAAATAAATCCGAAAATACAAGAGCTAAGTGTGTCTTCTCCTCTCCTCTACCAATGGCAATGGCTCCTTTCTTCTTCTTCATGCACTTTCCTTCCTAGAAAAATCCTTCTTCCTCTTGGAATATATTTTGTGAAAGGAAATAGAGAATGTGTGAGCTGCTCCCAAAACTACCCCAATTCCCAGCTGCCTCTAACAACATTCAAGGACCACTTTTATAACCAATTTCTTCATGAGCTGGCCATGAGAGTCGTGGCACAGCTGTCACGAGAATCTGGCAAAATCCACGGTCATTTCAACGGCCGTGGTTCTTCAGGAAACCGTGATTTTGTGCAGAAACTTTGTTTTGGATCAATAGGCTGTGGTTTGGTGCATGGCCTGTGTTGGCAAGGTTCCTAGAGTCCTCTTTAGCCCTTGGCTTGCGTTCCAATGAGTTTGGAAACGTGTCCTCTTAATGAGCGACCCTCAAACGCCTCGTTTTAGCTCGAAACTCCCGAAAATACCTACAAAACGCACACAAGTCCGTGTAGACGTCTATCTCGACAAAATACATGTTTTGAGTGCAAAACGTATTGGACTAGTGCTAGATAATGCATGATTGAGCGAGAATTCTACCTAAATGTGCACCTAAAACTATGCTATAAATCGTGTTATCACATGACAAGGCAAGCGTCGGGCATGACAAGGCCATGACAAGGAAACTCTAGGTTATGGCAAGGCCATTGTCGGGCATGGCAAGGGCACTCTCGGACATGGCAAGACCATCGTCGGCCATGACAAGGCAACTCTCTGACATGGCAAGGCCATCGTCGGGCATGCCAAGGCCATCGTCGGGCATGGCAAGGCCGGTGTAGGGCATGGCAAGGCCATCCTCGGGCATGAAAAGGCCAGCGCCGGGCATGTCAAGGCAACTCTCGGACATGACACTGCCATCGTCGGGCATGACAATGCCATCGTCGAGCATGACAAGGCCAGCGTCGGGCATGACAAGGGCACTCTAGGACAAGGCCATCGTCGGGCATGGCAAGGCAATCGTCGGGCATGACATGGTCATGATAAGGCCATCGTCGGGCTTGACAAGGTCATGACAAGGCCATCGTTGGGCATGACAAGGCCACTCTCGGACATGACAAGGTCAGCGTCGGGCATGACAAGGGCACTCTCGGACATGGCAAGACCATCGTCGGCGATGACAAGGCAACTCTCGGACATGGCAAGGCCATCGTCGGGCATGACAAGGCCATCGTGAGGCATGACAAGGCCATCGTCGGGCATGGCAAGGCCAGCGTAGGGCATGGCAAGGACATCCTCGGGCATGACAAGGCCAGCGCCGGGCATGTCAAGGCAACTCTTGGACATGACACTGCCATCGTCGGGAATGACAATGCCATCGTCGAGCATGAAAAGGCCAGCGTCGGGCATGACAATGGCACTCTCGGACATGGCAAGACCATCGTCGGCCATGACAAGGCAACACTCGGACATGGCAAGGCCATCGTCGTGCATGACAAGGCCATCGTCGGGCATGACAAGGCCAGCGTCGGGCATGACAAGTCCAGCGTCGGGCATGGCAAGGCCATCATCGGTAATGACAAGGTCAAGACAAGGCAACTCTCGGACATGGCAAGGCCAGCGTCGGGCATGGCAAGGCCATCGTCGGCCATGACAAGGCCATCGTCGGGCATGATAATGCCACTATCGGACATGGCGAGGCAATCGTTGAGCTTGACAAGGCCATCGTCGGGCATGACAAGGTCATGACAAGGCAACTCTCGGACATGACAAGGACAGCGTCGGGCATGGCAAGACCATCGTCGACCACGGAAGGACAGCGTCGGGCATGGCAAGGCCAGCGTCGGGCATGGCAAGTCCATCGCCGGGCATGACAATGCCACTCTCGGACATGGCGAGGCCATCGTCGGGCATGACAAGGTCATGACAAGGCAACTTTCGAACATGACAAGGAAAGTGTCGGGCTTGGCAAGGCCCTCGTCGGTCATGACAAGGCCATGACAATGCCACTCCCGGGCATGGCGAGGCCACCGTCGGGCATGATAAGGCCAGCGTCGGGCATGACAAGGACATGACAAGGCAACTCTCGGACATAACGATGCCATCGTCGGGCATGGCAATGCTATCGTCGGGCATGACAAGCCCATCGTTGGGCATGACAAGGCCAGCGTCGGGCATGAGAAGGCCATCGTCGGGCATGGCAAGGCTAGCGTCGGGCATGGCAAGGCCATCGTCGGGCATGACAAGGCCAGTGTCGGTCATGGCAAGGCCATCGTCGGGCATGACAAGTCCATCGTCGGGAATGACAATGCCACTCTCGGACATGGCGAGGCCATCGTCGGGCATGACAAGGCCAACGTCGGGCATGATAAGGTCATGACAAGGCAACTCTCGGACATGACAAGGACATCGTCGGCCATGGCAAGGCAACTCTCGGGCATGGCAAGGCCATCGTCGGGCATGACATGGCCATGACAATGCCATTGTCGGACATGACAAGGCCATCGTCGGGCATGACAAGGCCAGCGTCGGGCATGACAAGGCCATGGCAAGGACATTCTCGGGCATGACAAGGCCAGCGCCGGGCATGACAAGGCAACTCTCGGACATAACGATGCCATCTTCGGGCATGGCAATGCTATCGTCGGACATGACAAGCCCATCGTTGGGCATGACAAGGCCAGCGTCGGGCATGAGAAGGCCATCGTCGGGCATGGCAAGGCTAGCGTCGGGCATGGCAAGGCCATCGTCGGGCATGACAAGGCCAGTGTCGGTCATGGCAAGGCCATCGTCGGGCATGACAAGTCCATCGTCGGGAATGACAATGCCACTCTCGGACATGGCGAGGCCATCGTCGGGCATGACAAGGCCAGCGTCGGGCATGATAAGGTCATGACAAGGCAACTCTCGGACATGACAAGGACATCGTCGGCCATGGCAAGGCAACTCTCGGGCATGGCAAGGCCATCGTCGGGCATGACATGGCCATGACAATGCCATTGTCGGACATGACAAGGCCATCGTCGGGCATGGCAAGGCCAGCGTCGGGCATGACAAGGCCATGGCAAGGACACTCTCGGGCATGACAAGGCCATGCTCGGACATGACAAGGTCAGCGTCGGGCATGACAAGGCCACTCTCGGACATGGCAAGACCATCGTCGGCCATGACAAGGCAACTCTCGGACATGACAAGGCCATCGTCGGGCATGACAAGGCCATCGACGGGCATGGCAAGGCCAACGTCGGGCATGACAAGGCCCGCGTCGGGGATGACAAGGCCAGCGTCGGGCATGGCAAGGCCATCGTTGGGCATGACAAGGTCATGACAAGGCAAGGCCAGCGTAAAGCATGACAAGGGAACTCTCGGACATGACAAGGCCATCGTCGGGCAGTGCAACGCCAGCGTCGGGCTTGACAAGGTCATGGCAAGGCCACTCTCGGACATGGCAAGGCTAGCGTCGGCCATGGCAAGGCCACTCTCGGACATGGCAAGACCATCGTCGGCCATGACAAGGCAACTCTCGGACATGACACTGCCATCGTCGGGCATGACAATGGCATCGTCAAGCATGACAAGGCCAGCATCGGGCATGACAAGGCCATCGTCGGGCATGACAAGGCAAGCGTCGGGCATGACAAGGCCATGACAAGGAAACTCTAGGATATGGCAATGCCATTGTCGGGCATGGCAAGGCCTGCGTCGGGCATGGCAAGGCCATCGTCGGGCATGACAAGGCCATTGTTGGGCATGACAATGCCACTCTGGGACAAGGCAACTCTCGGACATGTCAAGGACAACGTCGGGCATGGCAAGGCCATCGTCGGGCAAGACAAGGCAACTCTCGGACATTACAAGGACATCGTCGGGCATGAGATGCCACTCTCGGACATGGCGAGGCCATCATCGGGCATGACAAGGCTAGCGTCGGCATGACAAGACAACTCTCGGACATGACCATGCCATCGTTGGGCATGACAAGGCCATCGTCGGGCATGACAAGGCCATCGTCGGGCATGACAAGGCCAGCGTCGGGCATGACAAGGCCATCGTGGGGCATGGCAAGGCCAGCGTCGGGCAT
>BSUD01000186.1:170572-191064 GCA_033239045.1 Fagopyrum esculentum
CCTTGTCATGCCCAACGATGGCCTTGTCATTACCTTGTCAAGCCCGACGATGGCCTTATCATGACCATGTCATGCCCGACGATGGCCTTGCCATGCCCGACGATGGCCTTGTCCTAGAGTGCCCTTGTCATGCCCGACGCTGGCCTTGTCATGCTCGACGATGGCATTGTCATGCCCGACGATGGCAGTGTCATGTCCGAGAGTTGCCTTGACATGCCTGGCGCTGGCCTTGTCATGCCCGAGGATGGCCTTGCCATGCCCTACGCTGGCCTTGCCATGCCCGACGATGGCCTTGTCATGCCCGACGATGGCCTTGTCATGCCCGACGATGGCCTTGCCATGTCCGAGAGTTGCCTTGTCATGGCCGACGATGGTCTTGCCATGTCCGAGAGTGCCCTTGTCATGCCCGACGCTGGCCTTCTCATGCTCGACGCTGGCCTTGCCATGTCCGAGAGTTGCCTTGTCATGCCCGACGATGGCCTTGCCATGCCCGACGCTAGCCTTGTCATGCCCGACGCTGGCCTTGTCATGCCCGACTTTGGCCTTGCCATGCCCGACGATGGCCTTTTCATGCCCCACGCTAGCCTTGTCATGCCCGACGCAGGCCTTGCCATTCCGACGATGGCCTTTTCATGCCCGACGATGGCCTTGCCATGCCCGAAGTAGGCCTTGTCATGCCAAACGCTGGCCTTGTCATGCCCGACGCTGGCCTTGCTTTGCCCGACGATGGCCTTGTCATGCCTGGCGCTGGCCTTGTCATGCCCGGCGCTGGCCTTGTCATGCCCGGCGCTGGCCTTGTCATGCCCGGCGGTGGCCTTGTCATGCCCGAGAGTGTCCTTGCCATGGCCTTGTCATGCCCGACGCTGGCCTTGTCATGCCCGACGATGGCCTTGTCTAGGCCATGTCATGCCCGACGATGGCCTTGCCATGCCCGAGAGTTGCCTTGCCATGGCCGACGATGTCCTTGTCATGTCCGAGAGTTGCCTTGTCATGACCTTATCATGCCCGACGCTGGCCTTGTCATGCCTGACGATGGCCTCGCCATGTCCGAGAGTGGCATTGTCATTCCCGACGATGGACTTGTCATGCCCGACGATGGCCTTGCCATGACCGACGCTGTCCTTGTCATGCCCGACGATGGCCTTGCCATGCCCGACGCTAGCCTTCCCATGCCCGACGATGGCCTTCTCATGCCCGACGCTGGCCTTGTCATGCCTAACGATGGGCTTGTCATGCCCGACGATAGCATTGCCATGCCCGACGATAGCATCGTTATGTCCGAGAGTTGCCTTGTCATGTCCTTGTCATGCCCGACGCTGGCCTTATCATGCCCGACGGTGGCCTCGCCATGCCCGGGAGTGGCATTGTCATGGCCTTGTCATGACCTTGTCATGACCGACGACGGCCTTGCCAAGCCCGACACTTTCCTTGTCATGTTCGAAAGTTGCCTTGTCATGACTTTGTCATGCCCGACGATGGCCTCGCCATGTCCGAGAGTGGCATTGTCATGCCCGGCGATGGACTTGCCATGCCCGACGCTGGCCTTGCCATGCCCGACGCTGTCCTTCCGTGGTCGACGATGGTCTTGCCATGCTCGACACTGTCCTTGTCATGTCCGAGAGTTGCCTTGTCATGACCTTGTCATGCCCGACGATGGCCTTGTCAAGCTCAACGATTGCCTCGCCATGTCCGATAGTGGCATTATCATGCCCGACGATGGCCTTGTCATGGCCGACGATGGCCTTGCCATGCCCGACGCTGGCCTTGCCATGTCCGAGAGTTGCCTTGTCTTGACCTTGTCATTACCGATGATGGCCTTGCCATGCCCGACGCTGGACTTGTCATGCCCGACGCTGGCCTTGTCATGCCCGACGATGGCCTTGTCATGCACGACGATGGCCTTGCCATGTCCGAGTGTTGCCTTGTCATGGCCGACGATGGTCTTGCCATGTCCGAGAGTGCCATTGTCATGCCCGACGTTGGCCTTTTCATGCTCGACGATGGCATTGTCATTCCCGACGATGGCAGTGTCATGTCCGAGAGTTGCCTTGACATGCCCGGCGCTGGCCTTGTCATGCCCGAGGATGTCCTTGCCATGCCCTACGCTTGCCTTGTCATGCCCGACGATGGCCTTGTCATGCCCAACGATGGGCTTGTCATGCCCGACGATAGCATTGCCATGCCCGACGATGGCATCGTTATGTCCGAGAGTTGCCTTGTCATGTCCTTGTCATGCCCGACGCTGGCCTTATCATGCCCGACGGTGGCCTCGCCATGCCCGGGAGTGGCATTGTCATGGCCTTGTCATGACCGACGAGGGCCTTGCCAAGCCCGACACTTTCCTTGTCATGTTCGAAAGTTGCCTTGTCATGACCTTGTCATGCCCGACGATGGCCTCGCCATGTCCGAGAGTGGCATTGTCATGCCCGGCGATGGACTTGCCATGCCCGACGCTGGCCTTGCCATGCCCGACGCTGTCCTTCCGTGGTGGACGATGGTCTTGGCATGCCCGACGTTGTGCTTGTCATGTCCGAGAGTTGCCTTGTCATGACCTTGTCATGCCCGACGATGGCCTTGTCAAGCTCAACGATTGCCTCGCCATGTCCGATAGTGGCATTATCATGCCCGACGCTGGCCTTATCATGCCCGACGATGGCCTTGTCATGCCCGACGATGGCCATGTCATGCCCGAAGATGGACTTGTCATGCTCGACGATGGCCTTGGCATGCCCGACGATGGCCTTGCCATGACCGACGTTGGCCTTGCCATGCCCCACGACGGCCTTGCCATGCCCGACACTGGCCTTGTCATGCCCGACGATGGCCTTGTCATGCGCGAGATGGCCTTGTCATGCCCGACGATGGCATTTACATGCCCGACGATGGCATGGTCATGTCCGAGAGTTGTCTTGTCATGCCGACGCTAGCCTTGTCATGCCCGATGATGGCCTCGCCATGTCCGGGAGTGGCATTGCCATATCCTTGTCATGTCCGAGAGTTGCCTTGTCTTGCCCGACGATGGCCTTGCCATGCCCGACGTTGTCCTTGACATGTCCGAGAGTTGCCTTGTCCCAGAGTGGCATTGTCATGGCCTTGTCATGCCCAACAATGGCCTTGTCATGCCCGACGATGGCCTTGCCATGCCCGACGCAGGCCTTGCCATGCCCGACGATGGCCTTGCCATATCCTAGAGTTTCCTTGTCATGGCCTTGTCATGCCCGACGCTTGCCTTGTCATGCCCGACGATGGCCTTGTCATGCCCGACGCTGGCCTTGTCATGCTTGACGATGCCATTGTCATGCCCGACGATGGCAGTGTCATGTCCGAGAGTTGCCTTGTCATGGCCGACGATGGTCTTGCCATGTCCGAGAGTGGCCTTGCCATGCCCGACGCTAGCCTTGCCATGTCCGAGAGTGGCCTTGCCATGACCTTGTCAAGCCCGACGCTGGCGTTGCGCTGCCCGACGATGGCCTTGTCATGTCCGAGAGTTTCCTTGTCATGCTTTACGCTGGCCTTGCCTTGTCATGACCTTGTCATGCCCAACGATGGCCTTGCCATGCCCGACGCTGGCCTTGTCATCCCCGACGCGGGCCTTGTCATGCCCGACGTTGGCCTTGCCATGCCCGTCGATGGCCTTGTCATGCCCGACGATGGCCTTGTCATGTCCGAGAGTTGCCTTGTCATGGCCGACGATGGTCTTGCCATGTCCGAGAGTGGCCTTGTCATGCCCGACGCTGACCTTGTCATGTCCGAGAATGGCCTTGTCATCCCCAACGATGGCCTTGTCATGACCTTGTCATGCCCGACGATGGCCTTGTCATGACCTTGTCATGCCCGACGATGGCCTTGCCATTCCCGGCGCTGGCCTTATCATGTCCGAGAGGTGCCTTGTCATGCCCGACGCTGGCCTTGCTATGTCCGAGAATGGCCTTGCCATGACCTTGTCATGCCCGACGCTGGCATTGCCATGCCCAAAGATGGCCTTGTCATGTCCGAGAGTTCCCTTGTCATGCCCGAGCTGGCCTTGCCATGTCCGAGAGTTGCCTTGTCTTGACCTTGTCATTACCGATGATGGCCTTGCCATGCCCGACGCTGGACTTGTCATGCCCGACGCTGGCCTTGTCATGCCCGACGATGGCCTTGTCATGCACGACGATGGCCTTGCCATGTCCGAGTGTTGCCTTGTCATGGCCGACGATGGTCTTGCCATGTCCGAGAGTGCCATTGTCATGCCCGACGCTGGCCTTTTCATGCTCGACGATGGCATTGTCATTCCCGACGATGGCAGTGTCATGTCCGAGAGTTGCCTTGGCATGCCCGGCTTTGGCCTTGTCATGCCCGACGATGGCCTTGCCATGCCCGGCGCTGACCTTATCATGTCCGAGAGGTGCCTTGTCATGCCCGACGCTGGCCTTGCTATGTCCAAGAATGGCCTTGCCATGACCTTGTCATGCCCGACGCTGGCATTGCCATGCCCAAAGATGGCCTTGTCATGTCCGAGAGTTCCCTTGTCATGCCCGAGCTGGCCTTGCCATGTCCGAGAGTTGCCTTGTCTTGACCTTGTCATTCCCGACGATGGCATTGCCATGCCCGACGCTGGCCTTGTCATGCCCAACGATGGCCTTGTCATGTCCGACGATAGCATTGCCATGCCCGAAGATGGCATCGTTATGTCCGAGAGTTGCCTTGTCATGCCCGGCGCTGGCCTTGTCATGCCCGAGAATGTCCTTGCCATGGCCTTGTCATGCCCGACGCTGGCCTTGTCATGCCCGACGATGGCCTTGTCATGTCCGACAATGGCATTGTCATGGCCATGTCATGCCCGACGATGGCCTTGCCATGCCCGAGAGTTGCCTTGCCATGGCCGACGATGTCCTTGTCATGTCCGAGAGTTGCCTTGTCATGACCTTATCATGCCCGACGCTGGCCTTGTCATGCCCGACGATGGCCTCGCCATGTCCGAGAGTGGCATTGTCATTCCCGACGATGGACTTGTCATGCCCGACGATGGCCTTGCCATGACCGACACTGGCCTTGTCATGCCCGACGATGGCCTTGCCATGCCCGACGCTAGCCTTGCCATGCCCGACGATGGCCTTCTCATGCCCGACGCTGGCCTTGTCATGCCCAACGATGGGCTTGTCATGCCCGACGATAGCATTGCCATGCCCGACGATGGCATCGTTATGTCCGAGAGTTGCCTTGTCATGTCCTTGTCATGCCCGACGCTGGCCTTATCATGCCCGACGGTGGCCTCGCCATGCCCGGGAGTGGCATTGTCATGGCCTTGTCATGACCGACGAGGGCCTTGCCAAGCCCGACACTTTCCTTGTCATGTTCGAAAGTTGCCTTGTCATGACCTTGTCATGCCCGACGATGGCCTCGCCATGTCCGAGAGTGGCATTGTCATGCCCGGCGATGGACTTGCCATGCCCGACGCTGGCCTTGCCATGCCCGACGCTGTCCTTCCGTGGTGGACGATGGTCTTGGCATGCCCGACGCTGTGCTTGTCATGTCCGAGAGTTGCCTTGTCATGACCTTGTCATGCCCGACGATGGCCTTGTCAAGCTCAACGATTGCCTCGCCATGTCCGATAGTGGCATTATCATGCCCGACGATGGCCTTGTCATGCCCGACGATGGCCTTGCCATGCCCGACGCTGGCCTTGCCATGCTTGAAGTTGGCCTTATCATGCCCGACGATGGCCTTGTCATGCCCTACGATGGGCTTGTCATGCCCGACGATAGCATTGCCATGCCCGACGATGGCATCGTTATGTCCGAGAGTTGCCTTGTCATGTGCTTGTCATGCCCGACGGTGGCCTCGCCATATCCGAGAGTGGCATTGTCATGGCCTTGTCATGCCCGACGATGGCCATGTCATGCCCGAAGATGGACTTGTCATGCTCGACGATGGCCTTGGCATGCCCGACGATGGCCTTGCCATGACCGACGCTGGCCTTGCCATGCCCCACGACGGCCTTGTCATGCCCGACGCTGGCCTTGTCATGCCCGACGATGGCCTTGTCATGCCCGACGATGGCCTTGTCATGCCCGACGATGGCATGGTCATGTCCGAGAGTTGTCTTGTCATTCCGACGCTAGCCTTGTCATGCCCGATGATGGCCTCGCCATGTCCGGGAGTGGCATTGCCATATCCTTGTCATGTCCGAGAGTTGCCTTGTCTTGCCCGACGATGGCCTTGCCATGCCCGACGTTGTCCTTGACATGTCCGAGAGTTGCCTTGTCCCAGAGTGGCATTGTCATGGCCTTGTCATGCCCAACGATGGCCTTGTCATGCCCGACGATGGCCTTGCCATGCCCGACGCAGGCCTTGCCATGCCCGACGATGCCATTGTTATGCCCGACGATGGCAGTGTCATGTCCGAGAGTTGCCTTGTCATGGCCGACGATGGTCTTGCCATGTCCGAGAGTGGCCTTGCCATGCCCGACGCTAGCCTTGCCATGTCCAAGAGTGGCCTTGCCATGACCTTGTCAAGCCCGACGCTGGCGTTGCGCTGCCCGACGATGGCCTTGTCATGTCCGAGAGTTCCCTTGTCATGCTTTACGCTGGCCTTGCCTTGTCATGACCTTGTCATGCCCAACGATGGCCTTGCCATGCCCGACGCTGGCCTTGTCATCCCCGACGCGGGCCTTGTCATGCCCGACGTTGGCCTTGCCATGACCGTCGATGGCCTTGTCATGCCCGACGATGGCCTTGTCATGTCCGAGAGTTGCCTTGTCATGGCCGACGATGGTCTTGCCATGTCCGAGAGTGGCCTTGTCATGCCCGACGCTGACCTTGTAATGTCCGAGAATGGCCTTGTCATCCCCAACGATGGCCTTATCGTGACCTTGTCATGCCCGACGATGGCCTTGTCATGACCTTGTCATGCCCGACGATGGCCTTGCCATGCCCGGCGCTGGCCTTATCATGTCCGAGAAGTGCCTTGTCATGCCCGACGCTGGCCTTGCTATGTCCAAGAATGGCGTTGCTATGACCTTGTCATGCCCGACGCTGGCATTGCCATGCCCAAAGATGGCCTTGTCATGTCCGAGAGTTCCCTTGTCATGCCCGAGCTGGCCTTGCCATGTCCGAGAGTTGCCTTGTCTTGACCTTGTCATTACCGATGATGGCCTTGCCATGCCCGACGCTGGACTTGTCATGCCCGACGCTGGCCTTGTCATGCCCGACTGATAACAAGATTTATGACTTAGGATTAGGTAATCAATTAGATAGATTTCTCGCTCATTCATGCATGTTTTGGCATTGGTTCATGACATCTTCGCTCAATTCATGCACATTTCTAGAAAAGACGTCTACACTACCTTTTATCGGTTTTGTAGGTAATTCGGGGATCTATTGGACGTTAACCGATACATTTGAGGGCCAAGCCTCATGATGGTACACATCCAAAGCCTTGGAGGAGCATAATTGGAGCAACAAAGGACACAAAGACCACTATTGGTGCAAGCAATGGAGCAACTCATGGCTAGACGATCATAGCATGCTTCTGTTAAAGAAAATCGACCTACACCCAGGAAAATCGGCCGATTTTTTCCTCTGGGTCGATTTTTGGGCCTTTGACAGCTTAAGCCACGTGTCCCACGATCTCTTGTCCGTCCTTGCTCTTGGTGGAGAATATAAGTGGTCCTGCAGGTGGTTGCTGAGCATCTCTCCTCTCCCACACTCTCATTCACAGCTCATCAATTTGAAGAAAAGATTGGAGGAGAAGAAAAGCTCTCAAGGATTGAAGGAAGAAGAAGAACACCATTCTAAGAGTTTTGAGTGATTTTGAGTTACTTTTGTAGTCTTGGATTGAAGAACTAATTGCAAGGATTGTTAAGAACGTTTTGAATCTTCATTTTAGAGTTTGTAAGTCTTGCTACAACTTGGATTTGGTTGAGATTTATTAATTTTGCTTACTCTTCTTTCATTAACCATCTATGAACACCATGTATGCTTGTTTGATGATTTCGGATCTTGATATGCATATTATTGGCTAGTTTATTGTGATTCTAGAGTGATGGATTGATGGTTGTGGCTTGGGTGATGATAGGATGGACTTATATGTTAGTTTAGGATGATTTGTATGCACGAAACCCATTCCAGAGACAAAAATCGACTTGTTCTTCATCTAGATCGTCCGATTTTTGTATGATCCACCCGATTTTCTTCTCTGTTGCTCTTTAATTGATGAATCTGCATGCTAGGGTCTTTGTTTGTTAAATCCTAGTGTTTGTCAAGCCTAATTTAGCTTAGTATCACCTAATGCTACCAATCTAAGTGAGGGAAAAGATCTACCCGATGATTTCCGACCTTAGATACCTAAGATGATGAATGCTAGGTAGTAGTGAGCCTCATAAGCCGATATTGGATCGAATGGGCTAGGATTGTTGCTTGAGACTTCCCTATTCCGAGACTTACCCGGTAAGGAGAGGGTTACCCTTAAGTAGCATCTAGTTTGCGCGGAATTCCTTACTCTAACCTCTTGAGACCTACCCGGTAATAGGAGTTTGATGCGGGATTAGTGAAGTGAGAGACTTACCCGGTAATCGCTTCATTTGTGAACATTCTTTCCCAAACAACGCAGCTTGTCCTTAGAATCCTTAGAACCTTGAGTCCAATGCCATAACCGGAAATCTTGACCTCTAGAATCTACTTTTCTCTCTTGATCATATACTTGTGCTTTGTGTTACTTGTTTCTTTGCTAGCTTGAGTTGTTAGTTGTTTTATTATCTTGCTTGACTTGTGATCTTTGTTTGATCACCATAAAAACCAACAAAACATTGAGTTTTCCATTTTCTTTGTTTCTCATCTTATCTTAGTCTAGATTCACACTATCTTTGATCATTGCTTGACTCGATTTCACCTTAGTCTTTGTGTCGACCTCGGAATACTTACCTTTCTACAAACGTCCCGTACACTGCGGGTTCGCTAGGTAGTTTAGGATTTAGTTCGAGTTTATAAATGTAAAGCTTTTTGTGCTATTTCCTAGCGTAACAAGTTTTTGGCACCGTTGCCGGGGACTAGGTCTAGATTGAGTCATTTCGTGATTGTTTATAGTGTAGATCTTTCTTGTTGCTTTTGATCTCTCTTTGGTGTGTGTCTTTGCTTTTCAGGACATCATCTCTCTCCTTAGGTGTATGCTAAGATCTCGTGGCAAGGATTTAGCTCCATTCGATCCCGAACCGGAGAAAACCCTTCGATCTAGATCCAAGAACATCCGAAAAGAGAAAGAGATGGCCGGAAGAAACCTCCAAGCTGAGTTGGATGAAGCCTTAGAGCAAATAAGGCTAAGAGATGAGCTCTTGGAGGAAGAAAGGAGACTTGCCAATGAGAGGCAAGAGGAAACTAGGAGGGAGATTGAGGAGATTAGGCAAGCCCTTGTTCAAGGAGAGCTCAATCGCCGACAACCTCCACCTCCTCCACCACCGGTGGTACAACCGCAGCCGGAGGTTAATGATAGGGTTGCGCCCATTGCCATTGAAGAGCCACAAACTTTGGGTAGACGTATGGATCCGGCACAAAGAGCACACCGTCCGGGTGTGAACTTAGGAGATCCCGCAGCCCACAACTACGAGCTCCGCCCTCAAGTTCTACAAATGATCCGGCATAATCAATTTGGAGGGATGGAAGGAGAGTCTCCTCACCAACATTTGATGAACTACGAGATTTTGATGGAGACTCTTAGACCACCAAGATTGGAGAACAACAACCATAAGCTAAGGGCTTTCTCCTTCTCTCTTAAGGACAAGGCCTTGGCTTGGTATCAATCTATTCCACAAGGGCGAGTTGGTACTTGGGAGGAGATGACAACCGAGTTTTTGACTAAGTTCTTCCCACCTTCCAAGACTACCGAGTTAAGAGGGAAGATCAATGCCTTCGTCATGAAGGATAGAGAGAGTTTGTTCAAGTCTTGGGAGAGATTCAAAGACCTTCTCCTAGATTGTCCACACCATGGCATACCGAAAATTGAGCTATTGGAGATCTACTTCAAGGGACTTGATGAGGATAGCCAATTCAAGCTTCAATCCCTTTCCGGTGGGACATTTATGGAGAAGCATGTAGATGATGCTTGGGAGTTTGTGGAGAAACAAGCTCTTGTGATTGAGAAATACTCCCATAGGAAGAGTGAAGGGAGAAAGGCGGGAGCATATGAGGTGAGTGAGGTCACCATGAGCAACTTCAAACTCGACGCCATCAACAACGAGTTGAAGTCCTTAAGGGAGTTGTGTGCTACAACTTTGAAGAACCAAGCAACTCCTCAAGTGCTTCCACAAGCCAACCTATCTTCCAAGGAGGAGGATGTGAATTACATGGGAAGGGGCAACTACAACAACTACCAAGGCCCAAGGAACTTCAACAACAACCGGCAATTCAACAATTACCGGCCCAACCACAACCATCCCGGATTTTCTTACTCTAACCCGGATGGAGCCTTGAACCCTCCCGCTTCTACAAGCACAACTCCACCACCAAGAGCTTCACAAGAACCTCCACCCGGATTCACTCAACCTCCAAAGGATAGAACCGAGATGATGTTTGAGCAATTGCTTGGGAGGTTGAGTGGTCTTGAGAGCACGGTGACTTCTATCTCAAAGGCTCAAAAGGTTTTGGAAGCACAAGTGTTCCAAAAGGCGGGTGAAACCCATAGAGATCCGGGAAAGCTTCCCGGAAGAACCGAAGAAAACCCAAGAGGCCAAGTGTTGGCTATTACAACAAGAAGTGGGTTAAGCATGAAGGATCCTTTGCCCAAGGAGAATGCTAGAGGGAAGCAAGTGGTGATAGAGGAAGAGACTTTGCAAGGAGATGGAGGCAAGAGCAAGGATGTAGAGCCAACCTATGTGGCACCGCCTCCATACAAGCCACCACTACCGTTCCCTCAATCACGAGCAAGAGCTCGTTTGGACAATCATTTTGGTAAGTTCCTTGAACTAATGTCTAAATTGCATATTAACATTCCGTTCATGGATGCTATTCTAGGGATTCCGGCATATGGCAAGTTCTTGAAGGAAATACTCTCCAACAAAAGGAAGTTGGAGGAGTATGGTGAGATAAGGATGACTAAGAGATCATCGGAGTTGATTCAAACGATGAAGGAAGAGATGCCTCCCAAGCTAAGGGATCCGGGATCTTTTTGTGTGTCAATCGGAGTAGGAGAAGTGAAGTATGATGCCCTATGTGATCTTGGGGCAAGTGTAAGCATCATCCCGCTTGCACTTTGCAACAAGGTTGGGCTAGGAGAGCCGAAGCCGGTCAAGATGACCCTTTACATGGAGGACCGCTCGATCACTCATCCGGTTGGAATCTTGGAGGACATTCCGGTGCAATTAGGGAAGTTCTATGTGCCCATAGACTTTGTTGTTTTGGACATCCCGGCGGACTATCCGGTTCCTATCATTTTGGGGAGACCTTTCCTAGCTACTTTCGGATGTCTAGTAGATTGCAAGAATGGAACCCTCTCCTTCAACATTGGAGAAGAGAACATCAAGTTCAAGCTATCAACAATGATGAAAGGGCCAACCCTTGATGAGGATATATTCAACATAGTTGAAGAAGAGGAGTCTAGAGAGGTTGTGAGCTCAATCTTGCTCAAGGATCCACTTGAGAGAGTTCTTAGCTCAAGCTTGATGGAGGAAGGAGTTGAGAAGAGTAGCAATGAAGTGATCAAGGCCTTGAATGCATTGGACGAGCTACCAAGTGTTGGGTTTGAAGTGCTAGAAGAAGAGGAAAACTGCCAGAAAAATCGGCCTGAAGGGCAAAAATCGGCCAATTTTTGTACTTGTGCTGAAATTTCAGCCAGTTTTGCCAAAACAGAAACTCAGATCGACCCCCCTTCAGAAAAATCGACCGATTTTTCTTCCTGGGTCGATTTTCCTGAGTCTTTTCAGCATCAATCACTTGAGTGTGAGCAATTATCAAGGGACTTCAAGGAGGCTTCCATGGTTTTGCAATCGTCTCAACCTACATTGTATGGATCGTCTCCAACCGAAAAAGGTCCTCCTCAACTTGATCTTAAACCTCTTCCTTCTCATTTAAAGTATGCTTTCCTTGGTTCAAATTCTACTTATCCGGTGATTGTGAATGCATCTTTGAATGATGATGAGCTTGATAGATTGTTGAATGAATTGAAACTGCATAGAAAGGCTATAGGATACACCATTGATGATCTTGTTGGCATTAAACCCTCTTTGTGCATGCATAGGATAATGATGGAAGATAATCATAAACCCTCTATTGAACATCAAAGAAGACTAAATCCTATAATGAAAGAGGTAGTTAAGAAGGAGATCATAAAGTTGCTAGATGCGGGAATTATCTACCCTATCTCGGATAGTAAATGGGTTAGTCCCGTTCATGTAGTACCTAAGAAGGGTGGGATGACCGTAGTGACTAATGAGAACAATGAACTAATCCCCACTAGAACGGTTACGGGATGGAGAATGTGTATTGATTATAGAAAGCTTAACATGGCCTCTAGGAAAGATCACTTCCCTCTCCCCTTCATTGACCAAATGCTAGAGAGGTTAGCTCAACATTCCCATTTTTGTTACCTAGATGGCTATAGTGGATTCTTCCAAATCCCTATCCACCCCGATGACCAAGAGAAAACAACCTTTACATGTCCATGGGGTACTTTTGCATATAGGTGGATGCCATTTGGGTTGTGTAATGCACCCGCCACCTTCCAAAGGTGTATGATGGCTATCTTTTCGGAATACATAGAAAATATCATGGAACTGCATAGAAAGGCTATAGGATACACCATTGATGATCTTGTTGGCATTAAACCCTCTTTGTGCATGCATAGGATAATGATGGAAGATAATCATAAACCCTCTATTGAACATCAAAGAAGACTAAATCCTATAATGAAAGAGGTAGTTAAGAAGGAGATCATAAAGTTGCTAGATGCGGGAATTATCTACCCTATCTCGGATAGTAAATGGGTTAGTCCCGTTCATGTAGTACCTAAGAAGGGTGGGATGACCGTAGTGACTAATGAGAACAATGAACTAATCCCCACTAGAACGGTTACGGGATGGAGAATGTGTATTGATTATAGAAAGCTTAACATGGCCTCTAGGAAAGATCACTTCCCTCTCCCCTTCATTGACCAAATGCTAGAGAGGTTAGCTCAACATTCCCATTTTTGTTACCTAGATGGCTATAGTGGATTCTTCCAAATCCCTATCCACCCCGATGACCAAGAGAAAACAACCTTTACATGTCCATGGGGTACTTTTGCATATAGGTGGATGCCATTTGGGTTGTGTAATGCACCCGCCACCTTCCAAAGGTGTATGATGGCTATCTTTTCGGAATACATAGAAAATATCATGGAAGTATTCATGGATGATTTCTCTGTTTATGGTTCTTCTTTCGATGATTGCTTGGCTAACTTGTCCTTAGTATTGCAAAGATGTGAGGAGACATATCTTGTCTTAAATTGGGAAAAATGCCACTTCATGGTAAGTGAAGGTATTGTGTTAGGACACTTGGTGTCTAACCGTGGCATTGAGGTTGATAGGGCCAAGATTGAGACGATAGAGAAGTTGCCACCACCTACCTCGGTGAAAGGGGTAAGGAGTTTCTTAGGGCATACCGGTTTTTACCGGAGGTTCATTCAAGACTTCTCTAAAATTTCTAAGCCCCTTACTAACCTACTAATGAAGGATGTTGAATTTGTTTTCTCCAAAGATTGCCTTGAGGCTTTTTGTAGGTTGAAGAACGCTTTGATCTCCGCACCTATCATGCAACCTCCGGATTGGAGCTTACCGTTTGAGATCATGTGTGATGCAAGCGATGTAGCCGTTGGGGCTGTCTTGGGGCAAAGGAAAGATGGGCGCACTCATGCCATTTATTATGCTAGCAAGACGCTAGATGACGCCCAACTTAACTATGCCACAACCGAGAAAGAATTGCTAGCGGTAGTGTATGCCTTTGAGAAGTTTCGGTCATACCTTGTTGGAGCAAAGGTCATAGTCTATACGGATCATGCTGCGATCCGTTATCTCCTTACAAAGAAGGATGCCAAACCTAGGTTGATTCGGTGGATCCTTCTTCTTCAAGAGTTTGATTTGGAAATCCGGGACAAGAAGGGATCCGAGAACTCCGTGGCGGATCACCTTAGTAGACTCCCACCATTGGAGCTTGAAAGAGAGGACATCCCGATTGATGACTCATTCCAGGATGAGCAATTGCAAATGGTGGAGGAGTGCTTGTTCCAAGTGTCTAGAGGAAGCGAGCCATGGTATGCCGACATAGTGAACTACTTGGTGTGTGAGGAAGTGCCTCCCGGATTAACATATGCCCAAATGAAGAAGTTCTTCAAGGATGTGAGGCACTACTATTGGAGTGAGCCACTTTTATTCAAAAGAGGGCCGGATGGAATGTTTAGAAGATGCATACCGGAGGATGAAGTGGAGAGTGTGATCCGCCATTGTCATTCCTTGCCATGTGGAGGGCATGCTAGTGCACACAAGACATGTGCTAAAGTGTTGCAATCGGGCTTCTTTTGGCCTAGCTTGTTCAAGGATGTGCAAGGCTTTGTGGTAGCTTGTGATGCTTGCCAAAGGACGGGCAACATCTCAAGGAGGAATGAGATGCCCTTGAACAACATACAAGAGGTAGAGATATTTGATGTATGGGGTGTGGACTTCATGGGACCATTCCCTTCTTCATGTGGCAACCTCTACATCCTATTGGCGGTTGACTATGTTTCAAGATGGGTGGAGGCAATCGCCTCTCCTACAAATGATGCCAAGGTTGTGGTGCGGTTCTTCAACCGAGTGATCTTTCCTAGGTTTGGAACACCTAGGGTGGTCATAAGCGATGGAGGGAAGCACTTCACAAATAGGAATTTTGGAGCACTTTTGGCTAAGTATGGGGTGACTCATAAGGTGGCAACACCTTACCATCCCCAAACTAGTGGCCAAGTGGAGATCTCCAACCGGGAGATCAAGGCCATTCTTGAGAAGACGGTATCAAGGACGAGAAAGGATTGGGCTATGAAGCTCAATGATGCCTTGTGGGCATATAGGACCGCTTTCAAGACACCAATTGGCACCACTCCTTACAAGTTGGTCTATGGCAAGTCTTGCCACCTTCCGGTAGAGATGGAGCATAGAGCATATTGGGCTATAAGGTGGTTAAACTTTGACCTCAAGGAAGCCGGTGAGAAGCGTTTGCTTGATATAAATGCTCTTGAAGAGATCCGGTTGGATGCTTACGAGAATGCTCGGATCTACAAGGAGCGAACCAAGCGATGGCATGACAAGAGGATCATCCCGAAAGAGTTGAGTGAAGGAGACCTTGTCCTTCTCTTCAACTCAAGGCTGCGGCTATTCCCCGGAAAGCTCAAATCAAGATGGACCGGGCCATATGTGGTGAAGAAAGTTTTCCCTCATGGAGCGGTAGAGATAGGAGGAGATCATTGTGGTAACTTCAAGGTGAATGGGCATCGATTGAAGAAGTACATCCCGGAAGCCCCGGTGGAAGTGATTGCCCCACTTCACCTTGATTAAAACGCTCCTGAATTTGGTCAAGCTAATGACCTTAAAGAAGCGCTTAATGGGAGGCAACCCATTGGTACATATTTTTCCCTTTCTTTTTCTTGCTTTTGTTTAATCTCACTCTTGGTGTGCTTTGTTTTGTGTTTTTGGGTGCTAGATCTTGTTGATTGTCATGAGTTATGAGATGTTGGAGGTCATGTGAAGACCTCATGGAGATATTCAAGGCACAAGATCCAAGCACATAGACGAGGAGGAAATCACGCAGAAAAATCGGACTGTTCATGCACAAAATCGGCCGATTTTCCTGGGCTATGGGGCGATTTTTCCTCTGTATAAAGGAAAGTGATGATCTCCAATCAAGCATGGGTGGAGCGGACGTGGAACTTGGACGGCTTGCGGTGCCAAGCGCGGGTTCCGACACCATAATGAACATCAAGAGCTCTCTACCATCCTTGATCGATCATCCACCGACATCATTCAATGTGACCCGAAATACCAAAGCATCACAAATTTTACATTGTGAGAACTCTCTTTCACTTCTTTATTTAGTTTACACATTAGGGACAATGTGTTTCTAAGTATGGGGTGGGGTTTTCATGATCACTTGCATGATTAGCATCTAGGATAGTTTAATTTTGTCACATGTTTCATTATGTCTTGCATTGTACATACATATTTCGAGAAAATCCAAAAAAAATCAGAAAATTTTAAAAATTTTTAGTGCTTCTAAAGCTTAGGAATGACCCTAATGATGAATCTTGTCTTGTGGATTGGCTATGGATGACCTTATGTGTTAAATTGATGATAGCATATGTGGACTCGAAGTACTTCTCTTGAAACCATGAATGATTTGTGATCATGAATGTTTGCCTTGATTGAATTGAGGATTGAAAGTCGAAATACATGCTAGTTCTTGCACATCATTTAGGAGTAATTAAGGCAATTCACCTTTCTCTACTTCTCATCTTTACCATGTTGTTTGAGCACCTCAATTGATGAAAAATTTGACCTCTTTTGACCCATCCGGGAATAGGAGCATGATAGTGTGTTGACGTGTGTGAAAAGCAAGTGTGGGGTGAAGTTGTTGATGAAAGAATGATGTCAATGAATTGCTGAAATTGTTGTGAAAGTGTAGACAAAAATATAGGTTTGGGGACGTTGGTTTAAATGACAAGTAACTCGGTACACTTCACATAATCGGGTGTTGGTGCCTTGCCAAAGTCAAATAAACCGATAGTCCTAACGAGCTTTAGTATGTGTGCCCGGTGTGGATGCATCTCGAAAAATTAGAAAAAGCCCGAGAATGGCTAATCACCAAGGTTTCGGCTTTTGCACACCAATGCCATTGTCTCAAAAATAAAAGAAAGAAAAGAAAATGAAGAAAAATATACACTTAAGGGAAGTTGATAAGAAGTATGAAGTTGTGGTTGTTTAGTTCCTTTCCCGGATTAGCATCACATAGCCTAGAAAATTCCCACCTAATCACAATGTTTCTTGGACTTCTATTTCACAAAGTCCTTATGACCTACTTGCATGTGTGTAAGACTAAGTGATTTAGATTGGATATGCTCATGATCATCTTGACTTCTTCATCTTTACACTTCATTGCATGCTATCAAGTTAAGTGCAATTGTCTTTCCATGCTTTCATTTATTTGATACATAATTGCTTGTCCATTGCCATGAAACATGACTATGAAGGTGATCCAATATTAGAAGCACAAACACAAAAAGATTTTGCCATTTTTCTGCATACATAAATCATGTCATCTCTTAGTCTATAGTTGGGAATTTGCTCGGGGACGAGCAAACCTTAAGTATGGGGTATTTTTGATAACAAGATTTATGACTTAGGATTAGGTAATCAATTAGATAGATTTCTCGCTCATTCATGCACGTTTTGGCATTGGTTCATGACGTCTTCGCTCAATTCATGCACATTTCTAGAAAAGACGTCTACACTACCTTTTATCGGTTTTGTAGGTAATTCGGGGATCTATTGGACGTTAACCGATACATTTGAGGGCCAAGCCTCATGATGGTACACATCCAAAGCCTTGGAGTAGCATAATTGGAGCAACAAAGGACACAAAGACCACTATTGGTGCAAGCAATGGAGCAACTCATGGCTAGACGATCATAGCATGCTTCTGTTGAAGAAAATCGACCTACACCCAGGAAAATCGGCCGATTTTTTCCTCTGGGTCGATTTTTGGGCCTTTGACAGCTTAAGCCACGTGTCCCACGATCTCTTGTCCGTCCTTGCTCTTGGTGGAGAATATAAGTGGTCCTGCAGGTGGTTGCTGAGCATCTCTCCTCTCCCACACTCTCATTCACAGCTCATCAATTTGAAGAAAAGATTGGAGGAGAAGAAAAGCTCTCAAGGATTGAAGGAAGAAGAAGAACACCATTCTAAGAGTTTTGAGTGATTTTGAGTTACTTTTGTAGTCTTGGATTGAAGAACTAATTGCAAGGATTGTTAAGAACGTTTTGAATCTTCATTTTAGAGTTTGTAAGTCTTGCTACAACTTGGATTTGGTTGAGATTTATTAATTTTGCTTACTCTTCTTTCATTATCCATCTATGAACACCATGTATGCTTGTTTGATGATTTCGGATCTTGATATGCATATTATTGGCTAGTTTATTGTGATTCTAGAGTGATGGATTGATGGTTATGGCTTGGGTGATGATAGGATGGACTTATATGTTAGTTTAGGATGATTTGTATGCACGAAACCCATTCCAGAGACAAAAATCGACCTGTTCTTCATCTAGATCGTCCGATTTTTGTATGATCCACCCGATTTTCTTCTCTGTTGCTCTTTAATTGATGAATCTGCATGCTAGGGTCTTTGTTTGTTAAATCCTAGTGTTTGTGAAGCCTAATTTAGCTTAGTATCACCTAATGATACCAATCTAAGTGAGGGAAGAGATCTACCCGATGATTTCCGACCTTAGATACCTAAGATGATGAATGCTAGGTAGTAGTGAGCCTCATAAGCCGCTATTGGATCGAATGGGCTAGGATTGTCGCTTGAGACTTCCCTATTCCGAGACTTACCCGGTAAGGAGAGGGTTACCCTTAAGTAGCATCTAGTTTGCGCGGAATTCCTTACTCTAACCTCTTGAGACCTACCCGGTAATAGGAGTTTGATGCGGGATTAGTGAAGTGAGAGACTTACCCGGTAATCGCTTCATTTGTGAACATTCTTTCCCAAACAACGCAGCTTGTCCTTAGAATCCTTAGAACCTTGAGTCCAATGCCATAACCGGAAATCTTGACCTCTAGAATCTACTTTTCTCTCTTGATCATATACTTGTGCTTTGTGTTACTTGTTTCTTTGCTAGCTTGAGTTGTTAGTTGTTTTATTATCTTGCTTGACTTGTGATCTTTGTTTGATCACCATAAAAACCAACAAAACATTGAGTTTTCCATTTTCTTTGTTTCTCATCTTATCTTAGTCTAGATTCACACTATCTTTGATCATTGCTTGACTCGATTTCACCTTAGTCTTTGTGTCGACCTCGGAATACTTACCTTTCTACAAACGCCCCGTACACTGCGGGTTCGCTAGGTAGTTTAGGATTTAGTTCGAGTTTATAAATGTAAAGCTTTTTGTGCTATTTCCTAGCGTAACACCGACGATGGCCTTGTCATGCACGACGATGGCCATGCCATGTCCGAGTGTTGCCTTGTCATGGCCGACGATGGTCTTGTCATGTCCGAGAGTGCCATTGTCATGCCCGACGCTGGCCTTTTCATGCTCGACGTTGGCATTGTCATTCCCGACGATGGCAGTGTCATGTCCGAGAGTTGCCTTGGCATGCCCGGCTTTGGCCTTGTCATGCCCGACGATGGCCTTGCCATGCCCGGCGCTGGCCTTATCATGTCCGAGAGGTGCCTTGTCATGCCCGACGCTGGCCTTGCTATGTCCAAGAATGGCCTTGGCATGACCTTGTCATGCCCGACGCTGGCATTGCCATGCCCAAAGATGGCCTTGTCATGTCCGAGAGTTCCCTTGTCATGCCCGAGTTGGCCTTGCCATGTCCGAGAGTTGCCTTGTCTTTACCTTGTCATTACCGATGATGGCATTGCCATGCCCGACGCTGGACTTGTCATGCCCGACGCTGGCCTTGTCATGCCCGACGATGGCCTTGTCATGCACGACGATGGCCATGCCATGTCCGAGTGTTGCCTTGTCATGGCCGACGATGGTCTTGCCATGTCCGAGAGTGCCATTGTCATGCCCGACGCTGGCCTTTTCATGCCCGACGATGGCATTGTCATTCCCGACGATGGCAGTGTCATGTCCGAGAGTTGCCTTGACATGCCCGGCGTTGGCCTTGTCATGCCCGACGATGGCCTTGCCATGTCCGAGAGTTGCCTTGTCATGGCCGACGATGGTCTTGCCATGTCCGAGAGTGCCCTTGTCATGCCCGACGTTGACCTTGTCATGTCCGAGAGTAGCCTTGTCATGCCCAACGATGGCCTTGTTATTACCTTGTCAAGCCCGACGATGGCCTTATCATGACCATGTCATGCCCGACGATGGCCTTTCCATGCCCGACGATGGCCTTGTCCAAGAGTGCCCTTGTCATGCCCGACGCTGGCCTTGTCAAGCTCGACGATGGCATTGTCATGCCCGACGATGGCAGTGTCATGTCTAAGAGTTGCCTTGACATGCCGGGCGTTGGCCTTTTCATGCCCGAGGATGGCCTTGCCATGCCCTACGCCGGCCTTGCCATGCCCGACGATGGCCTTGGCATGCCCGACGATGGCCTTGTCATGCCCGACGATGGCCTTGCCATGTCCGAGAGTTGCCTTGTCATGGCCGACGATGGTCTTGCCATGTCCGAGAGTGCCCTTGTCTTGCCCAACGCTGGCCTTCTCATGCTCGACGCTGGCCTTGCCATGTCCGAGAGTTGCCTTGTCATGCCCGACGATGGCCTTGCCATGCCCGACGCTAGCCTT
>BSUD01000188.1:0-10190 GCA_033239045.1 Fagopyrum esculentum
AATGTATCGATTACTCCAACCGAGAATATAATAAGAGCAGCATCAAAACGACTTCTTCTACTTGAAGGCTTGTGTCGCGCTGCGTGTTCTTGAAATAAATGGGATGTTTCGACTAAAAAACCCTGCATTGGCTGACCCATTGGCTGACCCATTAGCTATCTCTGAAAGAGGGTTCCCATTTCCATTAGAGATCCTGGGACTGCTTGCAACACCATTTACTGCCTGTGACATTCCTTGGATATCCTGAGAGAAGATGAAGCTCTGTGAGAAGACGAGCCCAAAATAACCATATGTAAGTCGGTTTGGACTTTGGATCCGCTGGAGTTGCTCCAATGGAACCCATTCTCTCATTAGTTTAAGCCACACATCATTTCAGCTATGTAGGCATTCTCCTAATTATTATACAGATACTTTCTAGTTTTTTATTCAATTTATACTTAAAACTTTTATAGTGTTTTGAGAAATAAATACCTTCTAAAATTGTGATTTTTAACAAACCACCTTTTATAAAAAAATTTTAAAACTAAGCCACCTTATATAGTATAAAGCATGAAACTGAACCACCTATAATCATTTGGGAAATTTGTACATAAAATATTAGACCGGTTGACCAAAAAACCATTAATTAGGATGTACAAAACACGTACGGGCATAGGACTAAAACCAGATTGATACAGCTAGAAAGGAATGTATAGTATTTTACCTTTAGGCCTGATGCAGATGGGGTGCCGTTTACCTGGTTTTGGGTTTACAAGGAAAAGAACATGTGAGTATAATTGAATAGATTGCTTTTACTATCCAAAACTGCCGTTTTAGTCTCTTTTACCTCATTTGAGCTACTACTAGAAACGGGAGAAGGAGGTTCAAGAGACAGTTTAGGAGGCATAGAAAGGGTCTGTTCAACCAGAAAACAGAATACCAATTAGAATATGCGAGAAATCAGCAACTTTGAGCTGAAATTAATTTGTTCTATATTTCTGCGAAAAATGTTGTTATTAAGCTTCTCATTTTTACTTCCAATATGAGCATATTCTGAATATGAACAGCATTTATAAAAGCAATACAACAAAGTATCATATTCTATAGCTTCGCTATGCACATTCATTCAGACAACCAGACATGTGAATACTTACCCTTGAGGAAGCAAAAACTTGTGGGTGTTCAATTGCAGGCATAGATGCAGAGCCCTGGAGAGTGAACAGAGTTTAGAAAAATAAGAGGAAAACTACTTTTCCTGAGCAGGTGGAAATAACAGTAACAAAATGCGTAAAAGCGAGATTACTTTATAAAAGACATTAACTGTAAATATATCAACCAATAACAAAAATTGCAAGGGAGCCTAAGATGAAAATTAATGTGACCTGAATAACATCTGGAGATCTTCTCCGTTCAATGTTCTGAGCAACATCGACCAGCCGCTTTACTTTCAAGTTAATTGCATCCTGCAGAGATTGATAAGCAGTATGTCAGTCAACACTTAATAACCATAAAAAGCTTATAGAAAATAAATTCAACCATTTTTAGTACCTCGTGTCCTTGCATTCTCATAATTCTACTTTCCTGGAGAAAACAGTAGCAGTACATTAGACAATAAAAACCCATAAAACAATCACAAACACCGAGCAGACACTTAGAAAATAAAAATTTGCAAACGTATTCAGAATAATGTTGATTACCAAAGATTCCACAACTTCACGCACAGACTGAATATTCACATCAAATGTTCCCATTTCTCCACGGAGGTTAGATACCTGAACAACCGAATGTGTTACAAACTTCAAATTATTCAAAATTCAAGTAATAATATATATAACAATCACATATCAAAGGACACACACAAAGAAGATTAGCATATTGTCAACAATTCATTCACAGACTTGACCAACACAAAGTATTGAAAATCTAAGTGCAGCTATAACAGTAAGCAGGAGCGGAGGAGCCTTGCCTCATCTCTTGTGGCTACATTTAGATCTGATAAATCGTTTAATCCACAGTCCGCACGATCAATACGTGAAGACAAGTCCCGTTTAGCAGCCTGAAATAGATGGGAAAACCTCAAACTAAAGTAGTAGAATAATTCAGGATCAATACATCAAATCAACTATTTTCACAATCACACAAAAATCATCAATGCATTGAGAATGACTTTTCAGCAATACCATAAAATGCAATCAGTATCTCTAACCAACAAGGATGATTATTACTTCCACCATAACGATTCAAGGAAGAAAATTAAACCAATGGCTGATTGCATACATAACATGAAATCTGTGATTTTAATAATACAAAATGCAGATGACAAGGAGAAACCCTGCAATTAGTTACTACCATGCATAAAGAAAGGAAACAACTACTTCTAAAGGCAAAACCGTCAAATTAGTCAGAGATAAATGCATACAGGTGTTTTTATATTTATCAAAACTATAAGCATGAAGGACTGTTAAATCAGGTATTTGTATCCACGGAAGGGATCCCATCAGCAAAATTTATACCCTTAGGTTGCCACTAGCTACCGGAAGTGCGAACGACAACAAAATGCCCTGCAGATCTGTAGAGCATGTCGTGCTAAACAGATTTTTGGTGTTGAAAGGGAGTTACATGGTCACTAGGGCCACTTATTAGGTGGTTGTGTTCATAAGATAGCCAAAGGGAGCCTACATTGTAAATAACAAGACACGACACAAAGAACTCTCATGGCAGCTTGTTCTGAGTTGTTAGAAACAGATATAGAAGAGCTCAATTTTCAAACTTAGGTAGTTACTAAATCCACATAAGCTATTAATAAATGAGGTGTGATTATTGCTGATAAAAGAAAGAACCACGTACCGAAATTGATGAATACACTTGCTCAAGTTGTTTACCAATAGATGTGCACGCATCTGTTAAGCTGCGCTTACTAGCAAAGGTGAGATCAGGAAGTTTCCAACCCTAGAAAATTGAGAAAAATACGAGGTCGAGACCATCAGAAAATCAAACATTAAGTGTACCTCAGCAACATGTAACTAAAACAAGATGCAAAAAAGGATATACTTGCATACGCTGGAGCATAGAACAGTGCATCCAAAAATAACAACAAAATGCAGTCTATATCATTCTACATTATTTAGGATCACTGACAGAGAGACGATAGAGAGCAAAAACTAACACTTCATTTTCATAACATTAAAAACAAATGACAGCCAATTACCTTCCACCATATATAGCCATACCCAACAACCACGCACAAAATGATTACACCATAACGACGACCAGCTGTGATTAAAAAAAAAAAATCATAATCCATATGAAAGTTAGATGAGGGTAAATGAAAAGAAGAAAAAAGATTATCATCAATGTGATAAGTTGCAACAAAAGAGTACAAACCTCCTCCGTGAGAAGTAACGATAGTGATTGGTCTACTTGATGCCAAAAGCTGCAGCTCTTGTTTAAGGCTATTAACCTGTAAACATAAATTTGAGCATGAAACATATCATAATCAAGCAACTTGTAAGCAAATGATTCGGTATTTCACTTTTACCAGGCAAAGGCTTAATGAACAAGTCTGAGTCTAGTGATGCATCACAATTTTCTCATTTTTATCAAAAATACATCTTACTACTTAAGAAACCGGGTCGCTGGCTAAGTTTTCAGCAAAAAAAAAATTGACAATAGAAGAATATTGTACTTTAGATTCCATGAAACATAAAGGTCATGGCCATGGGCAATCAATTCCTACACTTTCAATCATGTTCCTAATAGTCATCGGTCAGCTTCAGTTGTGAATCTGACATACAAATTCTATTATTCTAATTTGTTATGCAGATAATATTCCACCTTGAAAGGAATAGAAGGACCTAATTATGCAGCTAAGGAAGTACAAACAGATGAATATAAAACTTGGACAAATATACACATAATCATTGCACTAAATCGATGCTTCTTTTGATTCTATTAGAGCATAAACAAGGCATCGGCCAGACCTGTGCTGTGAGAGCATCACTTTTTGGCTTTGTTGAAGATGGAGCAGAATCCGTTTTAAAAGTAAGCTGTGACACAAGCGAAGAAGAATATTTAGCCAGCAAGTCATTAGCATTCTTGATATTGCCCCAAAGACCCAAAAAGAACATGAAGAAGACATTAGTAAATTGGTTAATAGAAGAATGTGCATGATTCCAACGATGGATAGGCTAAAGTAACTGTTGTATGCAAAATACACTTGAGTGTACAAATTCTGCAACCTAATAGATGTGAAGAATTTGAGCTCCTCCTGAGGTTAGAAAGTATTGTTCCAGAACTATAGTGACATATTAGAGCTACCAGATACAATTTTACAAACAACCGGATGGCAACTTTGCCTTAATGTACGTACTTTGAAAGCTCCTTTAAGAACGTCAGAGACGCTGGGCAGTTGCCCTTCTTTTGCCAGGACTGAACCAAGGAGACCTGTAACATGATCGTGGCAAACTAATTAGTCCAAAGGTATTCTATAACTAACTTATAAATGTAGAGTTCATAAACTAAAAGTGCATCATAAACTGGAAAGATGGAGATTACAAAGTTTATGAAATTTTCACCACTTGCATGCATATCTACAGCTAACTAATAACCCATCATATAGCTATGTAGGTTATTCAAATGTCATCATTGATATATGAAAGAGAAAAAAAGAGGTATCGACTTAATTCCTATTCTCCCGCCACTGTCTACTACATAATATGACCTAGGCATGCTTCTAGGTTCAAACTCGGAGAGGTTTGGCCAACTTTTGGAGCATTAATTGGACAGTTTCACATGAATTTAGTAAAACTTATAGACGAAGGATTTAGTGAAGGGACTATGGGGATAACTGTGCAGCACGGAGAGAAAACAAACACAGCATAAATATGCCCTACATATTGACAGGAGGACAAAGAGGTACGATTACAATAGCAATCCCAGTTGAGAGGAAAACAAAGGGGTATGATTACAGATCAAAGCGGGATATACTTCAACATCCTACTAATTTGACAAACCACTTATGATTTCAGAACAACTATTTCACACCAAAAAATGAAATCCATGGTAAATCTTCAATACCTCTCCCAATAGCTAATGGATTCCATGCTCATCTACTTATCCAATATCATTGTCAGTAACATTTGCATTTTGAAAAGCTTTAAACAATACTATTGCAGAAAAGGGCAGTAGAGACTAAGGAAACCATTCTAAGTGATAAAAGAGGCAATTTTTACTAAACGAACCAACCCAAGAACTAACTGGTCTCAAGATCAATTCCAACAAATACAACGCCAGATTCTAACCAGAGAATAACAAAAATCAGGCATTCGGAAACGAATCAAAGAAGGGTAGAAGGGTACCGGCGCCAACGAGGATGGTAAGCTTGCCAAGAGAGAGAGCCATGTCCAGTGAAGAACGAAAGCAGAAAACCTAAACGAAGACTTTTGACAACAGTGAGGAGAAATCAAATCCTCAAATCCTTCCTCCAGCTAATAGTGACAGCGATCGAGGGAAAAACCGTAGGATGGCGTAAAAGAGTATAATTTTACCAGTGAATCTAGGCCAAGAGTCCAGAATCCATGCCCGTGGATGAAATTGTAGTTGATGAGCTTCACCGAAACAAGTGGAAGATCGGAGAGAACTGTCGAGGTGGGAAGAACAGATGAGAGAGAAGAAATTAGGGTTTGTTTATTTGTGAGTCAAGCAAATTTGAGGCTTCCGTAAATAACTTCATTCATCGTTCATTATAATTTGAAATATCTAACTAAATATTTTAGATTTCACGGGCCTTTCCTTCCAACCCGACCGATAAAACCCGGCCCGTCAAGTCCGTGGCGTTGCGGACAAGAATAGGCTCGCTCGGTTCGATAGTTCGTTTATTTTCTTAAAAAAAAACTAAATACGTAAAGTGCTCGCTCAATGCAAGAGTGAAGGGTAGGAAATAGACATGGGTCGCAAACCTAAACCATATTTTAGATTTCACGGGCTTATCCTTCCAACCCGACCGATAAAACCCGGCCGGTCAAGTCCATGGTGTTGCGGACAAGGGGTAGGCCCGCTCGGTTCGATAGCTCGTTTATTTTCTTAAAAAACTAAATGCGTAAAGTGTGTGCTCAATGTTAGAATGAAGGGTGGGAAATAGACATGGGTCGCAAAACTAAACCGCCGGTTTTAGGTTTGCGAACCGGCGGTTTAACTGGTTTGTATAAAATTTATTTTTAAAAATGGAAAGTAGTCCAAACCGGCGGTTAAACCGTCGGTTTGGCGGTTTTGTTCAAACCGGACCCATGTATAGTAGGAATGGAGCCAAGACCTCGAGGTAAGGTTCAAATACCCGCATGTGTTATAATTTTATTTATTTTGAAGGTATAATTTCTTTTTTCAAATAAAGTAGGTATCCGCTCGCCCTGAAACCTAAATTTGACGGGTACAAACAAGGTCAGTCAAGGTTTAAGTCCCGAATGAAGTTTCTTCAACTAATGAAGTTTCTTCAACTAATGAAGTTTCTTCAACTTATTTGAAGAAAAGGCAGTCGAGGAAATATATGCAAAACATATATGTATTAAGTATAATTATACTATAATGTATAGTTATAAAATATTTAGGATTTTTTTAAAAATATAAAAATATATATATTTATCATCATACGTACGGAGTAAAACTCCGGTTATTCATGTAAATCCGTTATTTTAATATACGGGTCGCTCTGACCCTAACTTCGTTCTTATTCTCGAAAATAGTTTTCCTTTGTCTATTAGGAGAAAAAAAAATTAGTTTTTTTTTATGAAAAAATCCAAATATTTAAGTATAGCCTATCTTAGATATGTTATAGTTTAAATAAATTAATATTAAATATAATTAACAATGGGTAACCGATTATTCGGTTCGGACTATCGGTCAAAGCCTGTCAGCCGGATCGACCGGTATAAACGTACTTGATTTTTGGTCAAAGCCCTTCCGAATTCAAGTTTGACCGGATCTAATTCCGAATGAGCACTTCGAGGAGTTATTTACAAGTTTTTTCTTCGATTGTAATTTGGGCCCAATTACTCTTTTTAGCGTTATGGGCTTCATTTGTTCCCTCTCTTATTGGGCCAAAAAGCCCAATGTCTTCGTCGGCCCACCTTCTAAGCCCATAATTCCAATTTTATTTTTCCTTTTTTTTAAACAACACATTTTATTTCTTGTGTGGACTTTATAATAAGTTTTCAACTTCGTAATAAGACAAACGGGATATTTTTTGACTCATTAATTTGACACGACGGTCAAAATGGATCATTTACCTTTGTATTGAACATGGTTTTTATATTCTCTTTTTTGTTTTTTTGTTTGTACGTGGACGATGAAATACTCAATTTTTGATTAATATGTTTTTTTAAATCCATTGATAAGATCAATTAGAAATTAGCATTGACTAGGCTTAATTTTTGATTTAATTGTTAAATTGAAAATTTTATCACTAAAAAAGACATATTAAAATAGGAATATTGGGTTGACTATACAGTCCATTTAAAAAAGAAAATTCACAAATAGAAAATTAGTTTACAGTTTTTTTTCAAAATATGCAAAAACTCGTGGGTATTGAACACTTTTTTTTAAATCTCCCGGCTGCTCGATTGGCTCTGCTGTTCTACTTCCGGAATGGAAATAAGTCGTGGTTCATTACTAACCACTTAAAGAGTCTAATATTACATCCCACTAGACCAACTGATTATTGGTAAAAATTATCACCATGATAATAATTCTCATTAGCCTTGTAAACTAGCTCGGTAGTCATACGTTACAAATAGACTTCTACAAAAGCGGGTACTGTATGTGTTCAGTTCATGTTCGAGTCGGTCAAATTTAAGAGTTATACCGAATTTTGTGGTATGGCCTGTGTTGGTCGGACCTCAAACACTACTTGTGTTCACCCACATGTAAAAGTGAGTGGGTTGTCGACCGTATATACATGGTTGTGTGTTTTTCCCTTTAAATCTATCATAAAAACTAAGTAATATAAAGTATTTAATGCACAAATATAAATATTCAACTAATAAAAAATTGGATAAAAAAATAAATAAATGGTTATAAAAATTAATTACACAAAAACCACATAAAATTACATATAAAAAATAATTATCAAATAAAAAGTTCAAAATCTATCCTCAGATTAACCTAGTTTAGGATAATACGAAACTTTCTTAAACTTTACACGAAAGTACAACAGGTTAGATCGTGAATATGATTATGTTGGAAGTTTTTTTAAAGCTTTGACCATGTGTATATATATGGGCCCCATGGGGTAGCTATACACTTTTCAAGAACCTGCCACGTGTGTTTGGAATATTCAAGAAGGTATGTTCCCACTCAATATATTTTGGTTTAATTAAATCAAGATAACAATTTAAGAATAAAATAACATTATTTTTTCTATAATTCTCCTTCATATCCTTTTTTCCTAGAAAGCTCATATAGTTGCACAACTTTGAAGATTTGAATTTTGCTTCATTTATTACATTTTGGGATGAATTGTGTATAATGTTTTTTTTAAATAATACAATCAAATCTATTTATTTATGTCAAAACTTTACATCGAACTAGAAGAAAGACGGGCAACAAGTTGTGCCGTCAATTATTTATGGATAGCGAATTCGATCCTCCTAAAAACAACATCATAAGACCTAGGAAACATAACGTTATCATGCAAAACCCGTTGCACCCTCTTAAGAATTTCAATAGCATCGGGCGCAAGGAAACCAAATGTGTCAAAAGCGAACGGAATAAACACATGTTGATTTTCAATACAAGCTTTCTCAAATTACAATGGAAAATGTATGTATCTTGTACGATATAGTATAAATAATTTATTTAACTTTAAATTAAACTATGTAATTTAATTTATAAAATATTCGAACAAAAATTAAAATAGAATGTGTTTGTTACAATGAATATAAAATTTATTCTTAATAGAAATTGTTTTTATTTTAATTTTTAAAAAGAATGTGATATCAATTGATTGTAAAATCTAATTTTTTTTAGAAGTTGTAATTAAAATAAAAGTAAGATATAATTTGAATAAATTTTTTATTATTTAAATCAAAGTTATCGTCTCATAAAATAAAATCTTATTTAAATATATTTAAAAAAATTAATTTAACAACATTAAGACGTGAACGCGACAGATAAAACATTATCACTTTGTTCTAGTAAAGTAGATGGATACTAACCTAGAGGATCCTTTATTCCAATAATCCACACTTTAGCACTATTAATTTTTTGTGCAAAAAGGGATTTATCATTATATCCTGCTTTATTTCATAATAAAGTGCTTAAAGATGTAATTTTAGATATTTAATAGTGGGTCTTATTCAAGTAAGGTTCATTATTAGGGTAGGGTTGTAAGGCGAAATCTGGACCGTAGATTACAATAACAATCAATGGCTGGATGGAAGGATAAGATTACAAGGCTGCGGTGGCAAAATTGTAAATATAGCAATTTGTAGAAAACATGATAGAACGTTCAGCGAAATCTCAAGCTCCCTCTCCCTCTTGCTTCCATGGCTATGGATGATTGTTTTTGCTTAATCTCAAGCTTGAGAGAGAGAAATCAGACATGAAGCTTGATCGAAATCCATCTTCTCTCCATCTTCTATGAGAATCTTGAACGAGATTCAACAAGAACACTAATTAGGGTTTTTGTGTTCAATTTTCATCTTGCAAATCATGGATTTCGGTGGGTTTGAAACATCAAATGACTGTTTCGTTTTTTGTAGTTGTTGATTTGTAGTTCTTATTGAGTTTGTGAAGCTTTAATTTCATTAGATTAGTGTTATTTCAAACTTGAGATTTTAAGGTCCAACAATGGAGTTTTAAGGTCCAACAATGGTGTTTTAGCAATCAATGGCAGTTTTCACTGATTTAATGGGTTGATTTGGGGTTGTTGTTGAGAATGTGCTGAACTAATCTGATGTGCTATACAAACTAGTACTAATTGTACTGTGCACTATTATTTGTAATACAATGAACTACTTGTTGTAATGTGAACTACTCATTGATAAACTAGTAGTTCATAATTTTATAGCTTTTGTTTTTAAAAGCATAAACTACTCTTTTAAATGGCATGAACTACTTGTTTACATATTATGAACTACTCTAATTTATATGATGAACTACTCTTATGTATATTGTAAACTACTCTCATAAAATTAATTAGTTGTTATTATATGTACTTT